>PNEQ01078547.1:0-12704 GCA_003012365.1 Medauroidea extradentata | reverse complement strand
AGATTACTACTGAGTATAGCATGTATTCAGCCCCCGTGCATTTAATGAGTACATATTGTAGCAAAAATTTATCGGAGCACTTTAACGTAAATGTAAATATTGTACAAGACTATGTAAATAAAAGCACGTGGCAATGTTGATGTTTACATGTAGCGGAAAGATATAAACTGGCAGAAAATAGAAATTAATCAGGGCTTTTTTTAGTGCTCACTTTATTCCGAATCACCTATAAACACACCTTTCTTTGGAACTCATCTATGTTTCGCCAATGGTTCTTTGATATTTTATACAGACAACATTTTCAAACATAAATCCAAACTATACACTATTACGATTGAAGATAACTCTAAAATACGTCGTGTCATTTTAGCAAAATGGCAGTTGTAGAAAACCTTTACTTGTAGTGCGCCTGTTCTATAATCTTGTTAGAAATAAATAACGGTAACTTTTTTCTGTCAAATTAGAATCTTTCTATTCATTTAAAAAGTATTACGTATTATTTTCAGTTATAATGTAGTCATATATGATAACTTGACTTAACCTTACAATAGCATTTCATGCCAATATTTAAAGTAAATTTACATTTACGTACATATCTAAGTAATTTACCAAGCAAAACCTTAAATGCCCAAAATTAAGACAGCGTCTGGGGAACAAAAAAAAAAAAAAAATTCCAAACTTGCCTTACAAAAAATATTTGGTCACGTAAAAATGCTACGAACTCCCTAATTTTAATAAATCCTGCCATGAGACAGAATTCCTAACCAATCAAAACACCTCTTTAAAATATTTGAAACGATGATTCTGATATCTTAAATTTTCTGTATAATTTTAAATTGACCAATTATAAATTTCATACCAAACCGTAATCAAGAATACTTATACCCGACATGCAATTGGTAACAATTAAAGCATCAACATTGTTGTTTAAATAATCACAGGAGCGTATAGTAAGTAGTAATCCATATCAGTACCCTATAATAGTGACACCTAACAGTTACCCCGATTAGTAACGCATAATAATAACACACAGGAAACCATTCCAAAACGTTATTCCCAAAACCGAGCAAAGTGGTCTCTAGTCTTCCAGAATGCTAGCAGTGAAATTAACAGATCATCACTGGCCAGAAAATGTTGACATACCAGTAAATATGATCGCAATGTCCTCTCCCTCTCCAGAGTCAAATATTCTCCTCAGAGTTACTAGCAGATTAAGGTAGTACGTGGAACGATCCAACCATCAAAGCTGAAGACGTCACTACACGTGCTTACCGAGACGTCTGTGTAGACGAGGGAAGAGACGCGCTGGCTTGAACAATCTACGCGATGCGTGAGGTCACAAACAGACAGCGGCAACTACACAGCTTGTCCTTGTGCCAGAAATAGGTCTGTAGCGCTTGGGAGCTCTGAAGATGCTGGTTGAATCTATGGCCACGGTCACATTAGTAGTCTTAAACCCGTTCAGTTAATTACATTCGCCAGCCTCTTTTGATCGTGTTTAAAGCTAAACATGTTTGCTAGGTTACACAACTAACTAAGATGAACTCAATGAGCTTTCTAATCTCAACAAACGTGGAACCTGAAATGTGCCACATTTATTAATTATCGTCACATCTAAACTCAACGTTAGTGATTTTTTTAAATACCATATCGCATCTAACTGCAATGCTGTTGTGTGTGTAAAGGGGAAATAATTATTTTACGCCTAAAAATTAATTTAACTTATGAGTGCAAAATGTCGGACCAAAAAGCAGCCATGTTTGTTACACAGATCGTTACTGCAAGCAGCCAATAGGAGAAAATCATCGAAGAAATGTCTTTCGAAACTACATATGAAACCAGTTTATATTGAACCAGAAGAGACTGCGATCTGAACTAGTTCGTAGCTCGTGTAACCGCTCCAATCAACTGAACATGTTTAGTGAAGTAGTTCTGCAGCCATTGTGACCGCGACCTACGTCCTTCACAAAAGACTTGTGTGTTCCATGTGACAAGTCTGCACCTTACACCTCGCCACAAAACAAGGTACGATGACTACAGTTTCTAGCAAAAATCTACCAATTTACTTTGCCAGCGAAATCGGCGTTGCAGTATTCCATTACGTAACGTATAACACGTGAACTTCATGTGCACAAATAATGTAGTTGCGCGACCGGCCAGCTGGCGGGGGCCAATCATGAGATATGGACTGTCTGATCTTACGCCCGTCTACTGGCCGTGTGTTTGAGTGAGTGAGGCACGGCGTTAAGGGCGATGTTGACCGGCTCATCTGGCGCGGTATCGCCTCTACTGCAACACACTGAAACGGCGTGCAGTGGTATCGTAGATCACTCACCTGACTGACACTTTCAGTGGTGACCCCATCTTTTATTGGTGGAAAGTTGTAACCCAAGTCCATTGCATGATTTTAGAGTAATATCACACGAATCTTGTGAGAAGTTTTCAAAAATAACTTGTAGGAAAAGCTGTTTTTAGGTATTTCAGTAGCTACAAAATTATTTTGTAATAAACAGGATGCTTGCCTCGCAGCCCTGCCTAGTTCAGACCGCCCGAGGCAGGAAACGCGTACACAAGTGACTCTTTCTCGCTTTCCTCAGACGGTTTTGGCAAGTACGTAGTTCAAAATATATCATTACGAATTATCTTCTATAACACCAGCTGTGAAAATGAAAATTATTTACTGTAATTTCCAGATAATCAGGGAGGATTGCAACCTAATAGCACAAGTCGCCACTGAATATGAAATACTTGAGGAAATATTCTTCCGAATTTCATCAAACTTGCTACTCATGTGCAACATAAAACATTGACTTGACTTTCGAGTTTAAACTGATCCTGTGGCGGCAATTCCCATGTTTTAGCACAGTGTGTCACATCTAAGGAAATATTTTTCCGAATTATTTCAAACTTGATATATACATAGGCCCTACCACATGCAAAGTTGACTTAGAATTTGCGTATTTCATGCATCCAATTTAATTTTTAAAAAATTACGGCAATTTTGTATTTTATTATTGTATGACATGCACGAGGGAATGTTCTCCAAAATAATAGAATTTGGTACATTTTTAGCCTCCAGCATACTAAGCTGAATTGACTTTCGTGTATTTTCATACTTATGTCATATACTGCTGAAATCGATACGCGACGCTTACGCTTGCCCTTGCAAATATTTAACGTAAGTATTTTATTGAAATGTTTCGACGATGTGGCTGGATAGAACGCCAACAGCTCCTTCCGCGCTCACCTTTACTTTTCTCCTCAAATCTCGACGACGACTCTTTTGGGCGGGAAAAAGTCCCCAGTGTACAATAACCCTTGGGCACGCCTTCCAGCCAATGGAAACCCTGGACTACCTAGCTCCGCCCCTCGTGAGCAAAACGTCGCGCTACCCTTGACCGTTATTTATTGTTTGTCAAAGCTTAATTATTTTATATTTGTTGACATACTCTTGATTACAAAATATTATTTTTATTGATTAGCTATAACTATACTGACACCGATAATTATTCAAATAAATAAAAGTAATCCCCACTGCCGGGTTGTTACAGTGGCTGAAGAGGGGGACGGATGGAAAGAGGGGGGAGGGGGCTGCCGGCCGGCCCAGACCTTTTGTGACGGCAGACCACCCCCTCTCCTGACTCCGAGGCACTAGATTTCCATTTATTATTACTAAACTAATCCTAAACTACTTAAATCTAATAACACCACAAAATTACCATTATTTTCAGTACCTATGTATCACGACGGTTAATTTGATACCCGACACGAGGTATCTACAATCACAAATGCCCTTTTCTTCAATTTAGATAATTAAGTGTACTGAGCTATACAAAAGTTCCACTTTGGCTCGTCACAATGTATTTAATAATTTCGTGTTCATTATTTCAAAATACGGCAGTTATTTAAATATTATTTTTCGATCACGCTCTATATATCTATAAAATTATTTTTCAGAATTGCATAAAAATTGTTACACTAAACAAATATTAAGATAACTTGACGCTTACTGCTTTTCTTCATATACTGTTAGTATTTTTTAAATGGAGGCTGTTTGAACGCGATAGTATCACAAGATATCTAAGGAACCATTTTTCAGAATTAATTTGTACTTGGTACACGTAGTCTATAATGCTTAGCAAAGAAACAAGGTTTTAAAGTTCCTAGTGTCACATTCGTAATTTATAACTGGGGGACGTTTTAACATACTTTTATCACATGAAATATCTAAGGAAACACTTTTCTGAATTTCATCAAACTTAGTATAGATATAGTACTTTGTAAGTTGACTGATATTGATTATAGTCTACGCCATGTTTGTATTAGTGACATGGTGACAACTTAATTATTTTTGATCGTGCGAGGTATTTGAATAACTAACTTTTACTTTTAGACCTTCGTCAGTAACATAACTTTCAAATAGGTTGTAAATGTGTTCATAGTTACCTAGAGGCGACATTTTAAAATTTGTTTACTCTTTGTTCTGAACCATTATCAGAGTTTAATTTATGCTGTTAATTGCCTGCACACTTCGAGCGAAATAAACTGCTAACTACAGCGCGCCTTATAAGTACTAGTCCTCGCTTTTCTACCGCCGAGTAGTTGCACGCTTCTGTGCCGACATACGTCACGTCGGGTATTCAACCTTCCTCTCCGGCTTGCGTAAGATCCTTCCTCCAAGCACGCTGATGCTCTGTATGTTGACGCAAGAGTTACGTATACAATCTCGCTTGTCAACATATAGACACGTGAAAGAAATGTGCCTGCTCATTGCTGGAAATTACGTCTCATATTCACGACGCTGGACGTGTCATCCGGACGTCTGCACGAGTTTTCTCTGATTCTGTCGCAGGCTCGTAGTAATGCTGAAACCACAACAGCGCGACAGACACGTCGCTTCGTGAAGCGTGCGACTCGAATAAAATAACTTGTCAGCCAATCAGCGTCGAGGCTTCTGTGACGTTGGAACGACAAAAATGTTGGACGTGACGGAACATCCGAACAGAAAATATTTCCAATTTTATTCGCAGGGGCCACGGTGGTCGAGCGGTCAGACCTCTCACAATCCACCAAGGCTATCCGGGTTTGATTACCGGCGGGGAATCGGTTCTCGGATTTACGCATGTGAGAATCGTGCCGGACGATGCCGCGGGTCGGCGCGGCGGGTTTTCTTGGGGATCTCCAGTTTCCCCCATTCATTTCGGCGCTGCACCATACTCACTTCATGTCCCCCCCCCCCCCCCTCAGTTCACTCGCGAGAAAGCTGATAAACGGGACTTTCTAAATTGCTCGATGTTGGTGGATTGCATTTATTAATTGTACGAGAGATTCTTGTTTGTTATTGTAAGGAAGTCGTAAGATTTTCAAGCAAACCTGTAAACTCAGTTGTCAATTTATTTACACATTTGGGTATACCAGTGGATGTTTAAAATATATTACAAATGAAGGAAAAAGAGATTGAAGGGCGTTAACAATTATGGCTGCTATTCTACGGGTTAGTATATATTGGCGAGAAACTATGTATTTTGTTATATTATTTTACTATTTGTCGCGCGGAAGACTGACTATAGTGTCCACAATAACGAAAATTAGAACATTATGTGTCGTCTCGCGCCCTTCGCGTCGCGTCTGTCGGGCTGTTGTGGTTTCATTATTATGCCCTCCCCATGTCTAGAGATGATGGTACATCGCTAAAATGTTTATAGAGCCAACATACCCTTGAAAACGCTGTAGTTTCTTGTAGAGTAATGATTGGATAACGTACGTCTGACATAACGAAGGCCTAGTTGTCTTCAGACAATGACAGGCACCAAATATTACAATACCAGAAATCTTATTGGCTTAGTCGGATAAAGTAAAAACTTAAGCTTAACGTACGGTGGAACCCAGCAAACAGTCAAGTTTTCCCGCGATAAACCGTCATCTTTACAGATGTCTTATCACTAGAGACACTTGAAAATCGCGGGAAAAGTTGACTGTATGCTTGGCTCCAACATGATGTACATAACACTGAATGTTTTGTATCGACATTTGTAGAGATGGTGAACTTTCGCGAATTCAGTGACCTGCATGTTAGAATCAAATATCCTCTACATGCTCAAGTCCCGACCATTTGTCCACTAGCTGCTACTCAGTGCAACAGCAGACAATGAACGAATAGACAGGGCTTGAGTACGCATAGGATATTTGATTCTAACATGCAGGTCTTTGAATTCGCGAAATTTCACCATCTCTGGACATTTCCTATGGATTAGGGACCCCTGTTTTTCGCGAAAAGAATTTTGCCCCAGTTTTTCTCAGTGCCTTACGTGCACATCTGCAGTTGTGATTCATGATTATTGGCAGCGTGTCTATGTGAAGAGCCGTATCTCATTTGACTGAGCCAATTACAACAACTTTCCTGCAACACCACGCGTCTGTGATTTGCCGATAGAATCTCAAAGCTCGTGACAGTTAAAATATCCAATCACTGACCACGAAGCAGAACTGAAGATGTGCACGTAAGGCACGGAAACAAAGTGAGGCAGAATCCTTTTCGCGAAAAACAAGGGTCCCTAGCTGTCGTGTTTCTCTCTTCAACAAACCCAGTTAGAACTGTACAGCTTGGACACACAGCGTGTGTGAGTTGTCCCAAATCTGTTCACACGTGTCACGGTTAATATACTACAATTTATTGGAGACTATATTACACATTTTCGCGATTTTCCGGTGAGTCTACTTATCACCGCACACTAAATACCAATACATACAGCAATGACGTGGCGGCTCATTCGACACGGGCGAACATTATTGGCTGCTCCGAGGAAGTTGATAAGCTCCGTGTCTGTTTGGTTACTGCATTTTATAAGATTCCTTCCTATGAAGCTGAACTGCAGGTATGTACGTAAGGTACTGAAACAAAATTGGGCCAAATTCTTTTCGCGAAAAGTTCATGGCTGTAAGCATTGTGCAAAGCCCAATACGCTGATTGGCGGTAGGTGTTGCCGTCATGCTGCTGGTTAGCGGAGCAATTTTGCTATCGCGTGGGACTGGCTTTACCGTCCTACCGACTGATATCACTTCCGTATGCCTAAATATTCTGTGTCATCAGCCATGTAGTGTTTGTAGCTAGCTGGCAACTATTTCATACGTCCTTCAGCCTGTTTTGCAGCTCTGCCGCCTTCAGATCCACGTCTTCTCTGCTTTCTTGTGTTCTAAGTACCCTTACAAGACATATTCTTTCATTTATAGAACAGTTATTCCACATTTGCCGAGAATCTAAAAATATATTTGTTCGTATTTTGTATTTGAATGTTCTTTATTTTTCTTTCATTTATGTAACTACGAAACGGTTTAACAAGCGTAGGGATAAAAAAATTATATGTTTTTTTATTTTAAAATTATTCCACCCTTATAACGTTCAAGTATGTTGGGATATTTTTATTTATTGTACTCGGAAACCTGACTGCGAAAGTCTCTGCTGAGAAACTTACAAAGCGACATCGTGGTTTCCAAAGATGTCTATTCTACCATTTATATTCAATTAGAGGGAGAGAACGTCGTCATTTTGAATTTATTGTGTCATTACTTTTTTT
Organism: Medauroidea extradentata; assembly: GCA_003012365.1. NCBI lineage: Eukaryota > Metazoa > Arthropoda > Insecta > Phasmatodea > Phasmatidae > Medauroidea > Medauroidea extradentata. Next base: position 5,130 of record PNEQ01078547.1, on the reverse strand, counting down.
TGCGTGAATTTATGAAACTTTATCCTAACTGCTGTATATAATAAATATTGTTACGATTTTAGACATCACCAATCTTTGCTTGCCGTTATTCTCGTTACAGCAAACAAATATTTATGATGTCTTAAATTCTATAGATATATTCTACTCAACAGTTAGGTAAGGTTCCATACATTAACTCAAAATAAAAATTATGACGGTAAAATCTGTCCATATTAACGGTTAGCCAACTACTCCATTTACCCGCAGATTAGAATATTAGTGTCAATACTTAAGATTTTTTATTTCAGTCAGCACTGTTCGTAATTAACATAAGTAAACAGTCTCAATATGCTAAACACATTACTTATTAAAAAAAATTATAAAATTTTTACCACACGCAAAAAAAGTTATTTACCGTATTTATAATGTTACCGTTTATTTTTAACACCTTTCAAATATGTACTGCATTCACAAACGTGAAAATTAATTTATTTTCTCTTAAACAGATTATGATTTGCTTATAATAACAAATAAAATATTTCATACATAAATGCACCAGTTTCACCAACATTTAGGCACAAAAATAATTTTTTCTAGCTTTCCGCTTTCGCAACGCGAATAAAACAGAAATGAATTACTATCTTCTTTACAGAAGCCTCGACGATGATTGGCTGACTGGTTACTTAATTCGCGTCGCGCACTTCACCTCGCATCTATCGCGCTGTTTTAAATCTATCATTTAACCAGATTTGCTTGCCCTAATAATTCTGAGCAGTAATACAAAGGACGAAGATTTCCTAGAGTGGCGTGAAGGGATTTTGGTCAGTTCTCAATATATAGATATTGAGTAATCTCTTGTGAGGGGCGACATGACGCGAGCATGGAGAAATGCAAGGCCGGAATGAAGGGGCAGGGGAAACGGGAGATTCCCGAGAAAACCCGCCGACCAGCGGCATCGTCGACACGACAACAAACTTACGAAAGTCCGGGGATAGACTCCACCGGGAACCGAATGCGGGATTTCCTTGAGTACTCGTGTATAAGATGCGTGGAACAGCTACAGAATACAAGGACTAAAGAGAACCTTGAGATAACCCTCGCTTCAACGACTGCCCCGTTTCCTCACCTATGTCAATATGAAGAGGTCCCGACGGGTATCGAACCTGGATAGGTGTGACCTGTACACCACTGAGGCCCCTTTGTCAGCGTACGTATTGCCGTCACAGGCCAGGACATGTCCATTGTACTATAACGATTTACGTAGGCGTCTTCGATGTAATAACGACTGAACATTGTAAAATAATAATCGTTACCCAGGTGAGATCATAGATACAAGACCTTACCTGTAGAGCCCTATATTTGTGTCATGTATGGCCAGTAACAGCAAATATATTTCGTTGTGATGGGAAAAATCGGCTCATCGAAAATTCATAGTCTATCCGAGTTCTAATATCAATGAGGAAACAAAACATGCTTTTCTCTTCCAACCCTTTAGCAGTGACGCTGAATTGATAAAATGTATATTTTACAAATCTGTGTGTGTATAGGTGCGTGTGTATGTAAGTGTGTAGCAATGATTCTTGATTGCCCACCTCTTGTGACGAGAATGTGAAATAAACTTATGTTAGCATATATTAATATGGTAAAACCATCAATTCTAACATTATAATAAAGGCTGTCGTGCATCGATCTTCCCATACGATGTAAAACAGTTATACTCACAAGAATTTGAGCGCAACTGCCAGAAACGTTAAACAAATAATACGAAAACAGTATTCTACTGGCTCGACAAAAATAAACTAAGTCAGAAATGCAAAAAAAAAAAAAAAAAAAAAAAAAAACAATAGAGGAAATAATTACTCGTGTCTGTGTGTGTATTCTTTTTAACCTGTTCCGCGTGCTGTCAGTATGCACATTTACGGAAAGAAAACATACTTCAGGCAAGTGCAAAGTACCACTGTCTAGACCCTACGTACATCATTAACACTGTTTCTTAGGCCCACAACACAGCTAGAAACAAACTTATCGGTATGCCACATACATACTTACCAGACGTAACAGATACTTGAATATAGCAGTTTACAGCGTCTGCACCGCGTAACTCACGTAGACGAATTGCCTACAGCAACGACACTCGCAAACCGTTACTTCAACTAATCCTGCCAGAGCCGTTCAAACGTTTACGACCCTTCATTACTCTTATCTACTCGCACCATACAGACTCTTGATAAATAGTACAAATGTTGATAAGTTGATAAGCTTTACTTGGGCACAAAAAATAGTGACTTTCACAAACGAGAAATATCGTAATGATGAACATGCTTTCTTTCCTCGACGCAACCAGAAGTTGCTTTCGGGAACTTATTGGTTCGCTGATATGTAATATGCTTACAGGAAGGATACACGTATCACCATAATATGGCTATAGCTCGAAGAGAGGATTCAGAGAAACCAAATAACTGTCAGAAGCAGGATTTAGGGGTGGCAAGGGATGGCACTTTCCTGCTCAATATTTTTGAGAACAAACAAAATTGCTTAAATAGAGCCATTGTGCGTGTCGAAATCTAAATATTTGCAGTGAAACACCCTCAGACTCCCACCTTTATTACTCCTACCAAGGCGATCCGGGTTCGATTCCCGGCGGGGTTGGTCCCCGGATTTTCGGATGAGGGAATCGTGCCGGACGATGCCGTTGGTCGGCGGGTTTCATCGAGGATCTCCAGTTTCCCCCACCCTTTCATTCCGGTGCTGCTCCATGCTCACATCATGACACCGCTCACCAGCGCTAAAGACCTCAAAGTTAAGCGCCGACCAAAATATCTCACTCACTCACATTTATAGGCTGAATATTTGTCGCCCACTTCTCAAATATAAAGCTAAATACCCACCCATGTTTGCTTCATATACCGTGCCTTGCAACGTAAGAGGTAAATTTCGTGTACAACCGTCCACTGTAATGTTAACACTTGGCAACGTGGCAGTGTCAACAGCACTGAGAATGACGTTACACTATAGCTGCCGGAAGTTTACAATTTAAATACAAACCTGAGAGGTGAGTTTCATATATATTTCCTAAAGTAAAATTTCTTTCAGTCTAATTTCAGGCTAATTAATGTGGTGGTATCAGTCCTAATAGCCGCTCTTCTCTGGTACACGCTACAAGCTCATCAACATCTCACAGTTATGTTAACAAAGTACTGCCGATGTCTGGAGAGCACTAAAATTACTAGCATTCAGCATTATTTTAGTTTTAATAAGTAATAGAATGTGCAAATGATGCTATCCTGTGAAAAACTATGTGCCCCTACCAGTTCCTACCGGGTACGCAGAAGTCCACAGGCATCAAGTAACAAAATCGGCATTTTAGCCCACTGGTATCCTCCTCGTACGGTATTTATTTATTTATTTTTTATATAAATAGTTACACGCTACTTACAGATATACACATTGTTGGATAAACCTGAATAGTTGTAATGGCGAGTACAAAAAACCGTCAGGTTCTACATTGTGTGTTATATTCAAGAAGCTGTGCTATGTTATTTACTTTCTTTCTTGTATTTATGTTAGTTAACACATCGGGTTGTCAGTATCAGAAAAAAATATTGATCAATGAATTTGAGTTACATACCATATAAGTATATAATATTAGACGATATATTTATGCACTCTGTGGAACCTGTGGACGAAGCAGGAAAACAATACGTGTTTCCCGATGTCCACCCGGCTCGGAGAGCTTATCGACAGAACCTGACTTGGTGTGTGAACTTGTGATCCGTTCCCGGGTCAGAGAGTTGGAAGACGGTACCACTGGCGGCAAGTTTGTAATCTGAATTGCCTATAGTTGGAACTGCGTTCAAGGCTATTGTGTAGGTTGGACGTCGCCGCGTCGCCGAGATACATGCAATTACATAAGACTGCCAGATACGAGATGATGTTTGATTTCGATTGAAACGGTGATTTCAAAACCAACCCCTACAGAAACTAAAATTGTTCAGTACAAAGGAAAAAAACAATAATTACGGTCATCGGCTGGCCTCTAATGCCGCAGGAAAAGTTAAAGTGTACTGCTGTTGAAGTCATTCAATTAAACGCAGGACATACTACAACTAGCAGTAATAATATAATTTTGATGAGAATGTGTACTTGGGTAGCTTTTGAAATCACAGTATCGATTTTAGATTGGTAGTGTTTACGTAAATAAATTAACTGGAGGAGATATACAGTCTGTTATTTTTGTGAGCTATAGGAGCGATTTTCCACGTGTGAGTAGTTTTTGGGAATCCAGAGTTCAAGGAATTATGGGTTAGTTTTTGAGAATGTGATCGGCGTGTGCGCAAGCTACATCAGAGCCAGAGAGTTTCAAAGATGATTGTTTAGACAGGCAAGGACCAACTACTATGTACCCTTGAAAACATTCGGCATAATATCTGTGGCAGGATAATAGTGTGCAAGGACCAACGACTATGTACCCTTGAAAACATTCGGCATAATATCTGTGGCAGGATAATAGTGTGATAAAAGTCCAGCCAGATACCACATTGGACAATACCGGACAGCTATATGTTTATAACACAGAGAAGAACATAAAACATAAACTAGCGGTATAAGTTGGAACTATCAAAAAAAATAATGTTACTTTCCCGTTAGCGTAAGTTTCTCTTATTTGTACAGGATGTTGAAAAATGCAATACCCAAAAGATTAGGGAAGCTGAAGGAGACAAATACAAATGTATTTCGCCATATAACTAACTATGAATCAGAAACAAATAGTTTAGGAGTAATGAGTATTCAGGGGTATCGGGGATAATTGAGAAGACACCAATGGTAATTGTTTACAGTACTTTAATTTTTTGATCAATGTTACAATAAATGTTTCGAATGAGCACCTTTAACCTCAGTGCAGAGCTGTTATCGACGTAACAAGGAGACCCGGGTTCGCAAGAAGATGCGTGGGGAGACGGACACTTCTACGAATTCGTCTCTTCACAGAACGTTTCCCCTACGCTTCCCCTTACTCCCTCCACGAACCACTGTGCCCACCTCCTCTGAAGTACAGTGTTTGCTGATTGGCTGCCCCCCTTCGCTTAAAAAAATCCCTCCTTTTCTTAAAAGATGCCTGAAAGAGTGTCGTGCCGCGTTAACTGGTACCAG
>PNEQ01078534.1:0-20793 GCA_003012365.1 Medauroidea extradentata | reverse complement strand
CGGAAACACATTTCACCCCTTTTCACCCCCTTAGAGGTCGAATTTCGAAAAATCCCTTCTTAGTGCTCGCCTACGACCTGAAGGGAACCCCCACAAAAAATTTCACGATTCTAGGTCCAGTGGTTTGGGCTGCAGTTTGATATGTCAGTCAGTCAGTCAGTCAGTCAATCAGTCACCTTTCATTTTTATGTATATAGATTAAGGATATAATTGTATTGTACACACCTATATCCTTTAAAAGATTCCGCACCGTGATTTTCTTGCTTATAAAGCACCGCAAAATTCCCCGTTTTCTCAGTTTTTGGTAGCAAGTAAAATAGCGTTGCAGCGAGTTACGGCTATTATTTTTTGTCGAAACTATTTAACGCCCATTGTATGTGTACATCTGTGAAAAGAACTTGCACTTCAATCTATGTCTATATAGTTTTTCAAATATCGGTGCATTTATTAGAAACATCATTTTCGTGTCCCTCAAATGGCCAAAAATGTTTTTACAGACTGCCGTATCTGGAAAAATAACAACCGATTTCGATAAACACGACTATAGAAACAAACGTTAGACATTGAACTACGCTGCCCATATATAAAATAATTTGGTCACCGATTAAATTTCCGTAGGATGATAGTGATGCACACCTTAAAAAAAGTTTACTTAATGTAGAGGTTAAAGCGCTCGCCTGGTGGTCGTGTATTTGTGACAGTGAGTCACTGCGTCTGGTGCGGCATCGCCTCTAGCGTATGACACTGAAACGCAGTGCAGTCGAACACTCGACTGATTGACACTTTCAGAGGTGACCCAATCTTTTCATTGGCGGAAAGTTTTAAGCGACGTCCAGTACATATTTATATTGTAGTTTCACCCGAATCCCGTGAGCAGTTCTTCAGCTATAAGCATATAACACATTGAAAAAGTTTGTGTTAGCAATTTTTAGCTGTTCCGAAATGATCTTTATAGTTAACGTGATGCCTTGAAACAACCATTTCGACATCGTTTGAAATGTTGGTTCTTTTCGTAATTGAATCAGGAATCGGCAAATGGTACCAAGTCCACTTTTTGAGAAAATTCAGATTATACGAAATTTCGACTCTCCAAATCATTCTCTTTGCTGTCAGCAACAATATAAACCAAGTCCTATACAAAAAATACGTTAAACGGGTTAGTAAATATATGTGGAAGTTGCAAATGGTACGAAGTCCTGGACTTGGTATCTTTTGTTAGTGACAAATGATATGGACATTACAAGGGCACTGTGATTCACTACTTTAAACAGTGCTGTTACTACCAGTTCGTTTATAAATCTGATTTGAAAGGCGTTGTTGATGTTCATGAACAGCTTCACTCATACCTCTAATCTTCAGCTCCCAGGACAGAAATGGAACTGTAATAATAACAAATTCAAAACTTGAAGCCATTCGCGGTATGTGAAGTGGTCACATTCTACGGCAATATACTACACTGGCGTCCTGCCACAAACTAATAGACATGTCCATGAATGTGCCAACAGTGCATTACTTTGTTTATGACTTACATTCTATGAAGAATCCATTTCCATGTTGTTCGGTGTTTTTTTTTTTACTAGCATATACCAAGGTTCCAATAATCTACACCAAGGACATTACACTTTCTCTGATAGTGTAATACATAACATTGCTTTATAGGTATAAAGTAACAGATGGTGGAGTATTTGCTAAATATGTTTATATGTATCGTAATAATAGTTTTTCACTAGAATGTACCGACATTAAACTAATATCTACTCAAGACGTTATGATTTATGTGCCATTGTTAGAACGAACGTTGCCTGATTTGCAAAAGGGTCCAAGTCCACTAAATTAATTAATTTATGAAAAATAAAAAAAAAATCTTATCTACGTGAATTATGATTCACATTATTCCACACACACTATATTTTAAAGTTATCCATTATTGATAACCTGTTTCATTCCCAGATCCACAATGATCAGTATTTTGTTGTTTCCCAACAATTTGCTCGCTTGGACTTGGAACCTTTTGCAAATTCATTATTATATTGCACACTTAAGAACCACGTTTAGAAGTTTATTAAAAAAAGGTTCTGCTAGTACGCTGTATCAACATATACAAGACTGGCAGGCATGTGCCTTAAGGGGCCTACCTACCTGCCATGAAAGTTGTGATGTAGAGGTTCAGGAGAATCGTTTTTTTTTCACAGAAAATATTAATCGTGAGATTGTGTGCTTGACATATAAAATATATTAAGGTACCTCACACCAAGGGTAAATGGTTTCCGTTCTATCAGTTTCTTAAGTAATTAGAACATAGGGCCTTAAAATTCCAAATTTATGCCTTTTCCGGCTTGTGTGAAAATTTTGAGGTAAATCTTGTTCTTGTAATATGTGTCCTGCGCAAATATGCAGCCGGTGTTATGGAAAATTGAAGGCTTCGCGAGACCGAGCTGAGAGGACAACAGAGAGAGCGAGAGACAACCTCCTCCACAACAGGTGTTGACTCAATCCCGCTTTTGTGGGGGAAAACTCCACGCCCATGAGGTCGAACGGCAGCTAAGGCGTTATGTAGGCGGGCCCCTTAACTGTTGAGTACTTTAAAGTATTGTTTACGAAGAGGAGGTGGGAAAACTAACGTGTTGAAGGCTCTCTGAACGCGTGTCACATGCAAGCAACTCCTTACGTCTTCAAGGTCTCGGTACCTACATTCCATTTGCACAGATGCGGTGTAGGTGCAGAGCGAGTTAAACAGGTCTTCATTTACACTTCTAGTCACTCTTGAAATTAACTCCACCCAAACATTTTTTCTATAAGAGCATGCACGAACACAGCAATTGGACTTAAGCCAAAGTATTCGATAGGCGCATATCAACAACAATTTTTCACTCTCGTTGTATCCATCATTGACCCTTTCTACTTCCGTGTCAGCGTATTTAATTACACTGTAACGGAGACAGACGCAACGCAGGTGCGAATTATGCGTTGCACACGTAAACAGCGATATTTAATCGGCTCCAGCTGGCAACACTCGAGGACTTAGGACGCCATATGTTCACTTATTACGTGCAATGTCACCTTCATTTACAAAGATCTCAATTAACGTGCATACTATCCGCCTTGACGATCCTCCTGCATGTCAAATAAACCTTTTCCATCCCATATTGAAATAATCCTTGGAGTTGTATTAAGAACTTTAAACTCTTAATTTGCTGGAAAGGTTCGCAAATCTTTAAATAAACTGTTTCGGAATGCACATTGAAATATATATTCTGGTAAGAGCTATAAACTTAGCGAAACCGTGTTAACAATAAAATTCCGTTGTTGGTAATAATTTGAATTTTCATACGAGAGGAAGTGGTGATAATATATCCAGAATTCGTCATGTGAATACAAAAAAGTAGGTAATGTTATTTGAGTAGGTTAGAGTCACTGGAATATTACGTTTCTTTGATTTCTTGGAAATATAATAATATGAGACCAAACGATATAATACTGCTCTTATTTAACAAGAAAAAAATTAACGGGTCATTTATAAGTACTTCGTGCGATTGACTTAATAATAATTTGTGAAGCTATTTCTTCTATTAGCCAATATATGTCATTGCGTTACGTAGACTGTGGTCTGATTCCGGCATTAAATTCTTTATTATCTCAGCTTCAATATTGCATATAAATGCCATAGGTATCAATTTTATCAGAACGGTACTATAACCTTAAATTCTAGTAAATATTAATATATAAAATGAAGTGTCCTGACACACTCACTCACTCACTCACTCATCAACACACAGCCCAAACCGCTGGACCTAGAACCAATCAATTTTGAGGGAAACTTCATCTTGGCCCGTAGGCACCCACTAAGAAGGAATTTTTCGAAATTCGATAGTTAAGCGGGTGAACAGGGGCGAAATGTGTTTTCAAATAATCCCTCATATCTCATTAACCGGGAAAGCTGTAATTTTTTTGCATAAAAATATAGCCCAAACAAATGCATATTTGCGAATTTTTTGATTTTGTGTAATTCGAAAATTAAAGGGGTAAAATGCCGTAAAATGTGTTTTTCATTAATCCGTGATTTTTCCTAAACCATTTCAGATACTGAGGTGATGTTTTCTTAAAAATTATGCTTAAGTAAATATCTAAAAGCCTTTTATATAATTTTTCGAAATTCGTCTTTGAAGGCTCTTAAAGAATAAAAACATGTTTTAAATTAATCCCACTTATCTCCTAAACCAGTGGAAATATTAAAATGGTTTTTGCTTTAAAATAAATCTTACATAAATATCAAAAAATAATACCAGGATTTTTCGAAATTCGTCCTTGAAAGCTGTTAAAAAAGTAAAATGTGTTTTCAAATAATTATCTGTAGCTACATGCTGTAATATTTTCCTGTCAACAATTTTATATGAAATAAATAGAATACTGTGAATTGAACCATTACCACCGATACTATACTTCGTAGAAGGAAAAAACCTCAAGAAAGCATTTCGCGTCTAAGAAGTGCTCTAAATAATTTATTTCATTACCACTAAACTTATACTATAAAAGATATATCTCAAACTAACACAACAAGAAGGAATTTTAGGGATGAAAATAATCCTCTTAATCTTCTCGAATCTGACAATAGGTTGATTAGGGACTACGATTATTTCTACGATTAGACACTGTTCGAAGTCTAATTGCTTATCTGTAAAACTGTAAGTTCTAGTTTAAATGTTCTATTCACCCATTCTCGTTCCTATATAAAATGTCGTACATCCTAGGTCTACGGCTGAGATACGAATAGTATCATGTTTTCTTACAAAAATTTTGTAGTTATATCCCTCAGGGGCGTCATTTCAGGTTTTTCTTGGGAAGGGGGGGTGGGTAGGGGAGGGCAAGATTTTTTCGGCGACAGTGACCTTGTTGCATATTTTTATAAATTATGCATGCATAAATTAGAAACCTTAGTAATAAAACTTTAGTTTTATGTGCTAAAGTAAGCATTATTTAAATAACAAAATACAAAAAACATATTTTGTACACTTAAAATTCTAAATACAGGGGAGGGGTTATTTTCCCTTCCGCTGCTCCCTCTAAATGACGCCCGTGAGCTACCTTAGCATTTTTTTCAGTTAAACTTTAATATTGAAAGAGGAAAATATGAGCAGGATTCTTAATTCCTCTTCCTTTTATTAAAATACAACTAAGTAATAATAAAAAAAGGAACTGTCTGTTACTTTTTGGGAAGAAGAGAATGAGTTAATAAGTTTATATAAATACTGTCATCCGTCAGAGCTTCGTGTGATATTCTTTTAAAATTTAACATTATTGTGTACTACATACAATAAAAAGGCAACTGTCGGCAAACTGCGAGCAATATTTGCGTTTTTGGTTATAGCACTCTCCCGTCGCAGTTTCGTGCGCCAATGTCTCTAATATTTGCGTAATATTGTATATCAGATGTCCGCGCTGCAAGTTTTTATAACCCAAAATCTCTCACCCCGTAGACCGGTGTTCCGAACGACTGCACGAAGGTAGGTCACCAGAATTCTTATAAAAACATACAGGCCCTGCACAGAGGTTGTATCACGTTACGAATCGCTGCATTGAGAAACGCCGTATAAATTATATGGTCACTTGTAAAGATACAAACTTGATACTTGCACTACGTCTGAAATTAACCTTTTTCTGTGATTTAGTTAAGTTACATCTTGGCACATGCCATAATTATTTGATAATTAATAAAAATGTTGACGTATGGAAAACACTGAATCTGTTTTTGATGCAGTTTTCCCGAAAAATGCCAACTATAACGCTCCCGTTAAATATATCAAATCACGTTTGTAGTATGTCACAGGATAGTGACGTAAGAATCGAATAAGGTATGACGTATATAACAGAGTTATGTCGTACACATTTACAAGTCATGTAATTTACATATAAATATTTGCAAGATGACTTACATGACAGCTGTATTACGTAACAAATGCTATAAGTTCAAAATATTTCGCAGAAACGCCACAGAAATAGAGACATACAGACTATACTGCCAAGAAGGTAAACAAGAATAATTGTTTGTCATCCAGTAGATGCCGACGATACAGTAAATATTGTGTGTGACGTCATAGCGATCTGATCTGTTATTTAACTTCCACTCGAGCATAACTTGTTTCATTTATCAGATAGCAAGCTGTTATGTAGGCAGCCATGTCAGAAAAGGTTTAATTCATCGTAGATAGGCAATGCTACCATAGCTCGTAATTAATACGCGCGTTAAAGCTAGTCACTCTTTGACATCACGTCTTATTCTCGTTATGTGGTTTGGACTGGCATTTGTTTCAAAATTAAGGGTTAATGGTAATGAATGACGTGGAGGACCGTTGTTCAGTGTCAGGCCGGTGATTACGTATTTGCCCTCGAGTATTTCCTTGCTCTTGAAAGGTAATTAAAATTGAAGCCTTGTTTACGTCGGCAGAATTAAATCTTTCAGATGTGGATGGATTTGACAAACGTATTTAAAATTTTTGTATAAGACTTGCCGGTACAGGTTTTTGTTGATTTAGTCAGCGCGATCGGCGAAACAGATTGTTGAAATGAAAGTTTACTGGGTTTGGGTTTAGTATACATTAGGTTTCCCTCCCCCTTTACAGTTCCAACCTCTTCCAAACGGGATATTTTGAAAGCAGAGAACTGATAAGTCATTGTTTTGTGTAAAACGTGTGTTACTTATGAACAAAAGTGTTTCTCAATTTAACTGGTCATTCAGTAGTAAACATCAGTGATTGTGAACCCACATGACTTATCCAATCGTTTAAACTTGCAACTGTCACTACAGAAAGGTTAATCACTTTGCTTTATTAATTATATCGTAAATATAATTGGTTGGTTATTTAATTACTCGAGGTACCTGATGCAACTCTATTTAAGTAAAACTCGGTGCTTCGTAAGGTCACTTTATTATCATGTTATTTAGTTCACGTCGTGTTCATAAAAATATATACATGGCTGGTATGGAAATGTTATTTTTTCACACGAGATACACGAAGAACTATTTTTTTCAGAATATCAACAAATCGTTAAATGTAACGTACATAGTGAAATAACTTTACTGACCTGTATCTCGGACGTTAAGTGTTATGATTCTCAAAATAGCAACATCTTGTACATTATTTGATAATGCAACATACCTGGGAAACTTTTTCTCATAACTGCATTAAGTTCGGTATTAATATTTAGTTATCGTCTTGACCTTTATGCATTTTTTCACATTACGTGTAAATATTTATAAAATAGAAGAATTTTGGAATTTTGATCACAAAAAATATCTGAGAAACAATTTTACAGAATCTCAAACACATAGGTAATACTAAGTACATATCCGTTAATATGTTTTGCTATTTATATTAGATTGTGTTACTAATTTTAAATGTTTGCCGATCTTTAAATATTTTGCTCACCTGACATATATGATGAACTGTTTGTCCTTATTTTATTTATAACTTTGCCACGTTCAAGTTGTCAAAATGTGTACCATTCAACACTTTATGTTCGCACTAGTTATCCAAGAAACAATTTTCGAGAATTTTTTCAAGGTTTGTATACGAATAGTACTTAGCAAGGTGCCTTTAATATTAAGTATTTTGTTATTGCCGTGTTCATGTCTCGAAAAAAGTGTATTATTTATACATTTTGGTGACATGGGGTATGTTAATAAACATTTATGAGAATTTTGTAAACTTTGTACACATATTGACCTATATGTATTGTGTTCATGTTTTGCATTTTTTTTTTCAAATTACAGTCATTTAAGCATTTTTTTAACCACATCGGATACCTAAAGGAAATAATTCTTCCGAAATTTACTGTACAAATTCTGCAGATTATAGCATTGTAAATGCCTAGTCCTTCTTACCGAAATTTCTGTCTTTTGATAATTTTTTATGCTATATCAGGAAACGTATTCTGTATTAAAACCAAAGTGTATGTTTTATTATAAGTTTCGATTTCGGCTAAGTTTATTCAATAGGGCCTTACACTTACATATGTAAAACTGTTTTACTAAGAACTGATTTTAAATACATTTAATATTTTGACAGTTAAAAATTTCAACTTGTGTAATATAATTATAACTTTAGATTTTAGTATATATCAACGAGGGTTTTGTGGATGAGTACCAGTAAAGAATAATACTGATAGCGTACATAATTGAGAATTTTAGAAAATATTACGATTGGACTGATCGACCAAACACTGTACTCTAACATTTAAAACTAACCCAAACATACACGCTGTTCCGTACTAAGATCTATTGAAAAGTATTTATACGAAACAATAGTGTCATCAAAATGGGGCTGTTTAAGAATTACAAAAGAAAGACAGAAAATGAATCTTGAAATATTTATGAAAGCTCTCAATAAATAATTGGTGCATAGTAGGAGTAAGAATAATTGTTTGAAAATTACGAAGAATTCAGTTCTAAGGAACCACAATTAATTATTGTATGTAAAATCTAACATGCTAACGGTGTGGTGCAGCATATGGTTTTAACGTCACGTAGTTTCACTAGTGCGTTCGCCCGAGGTTAAACGTACGACAGGCCAACTATGACTACTGGAAACTTGAAGTCCTACCGGAGAAATTCTTCTTTCTCAAAACCTCCGATACAGAAATGTACATCCTCGGCAATCCTCCTGGACAAGCCGACATACATCCATATTTCCTTCTACAGCAAAGCTGATTAAAATGTAAACATCACTCAACTGTGTTTTAAAGTTCAGTATCCGTAACACAGGGAAAACCTATATGTAGAGAGGATGATATATCGCGAAAATGTTTTGTGCCAACATACCCTTGAAAACGCTGTAGTTAATTACAACACATATGATTAGGTAATGTACGTCTGACACAACATTGATGTCTGCAAACCAATAATAGGTATCAGATATTACAACAGCGGGATTCTTATTGGATCAGTCAAATAGGGCAACAGCTTACTTAAAAGCGAAAGTCAGTCATCTTCTGGTAAACTGAATGTGTGTTGAAACCCAGCAAACGGTCACGTTAACCGCGATAAATCATCCTCTCTATCTATATGTAATGGATAATCCCAGTCCACATATAAAACAATTTCGCAACCCGTTCGTGTATCGAAAACTCGTCTAAAACTATAAAACACCACATTAACATATGTAGACTTGATTATAATTTCAACACATAAGAATACTTTTGTCTCTCGTTCTTCAACAAACAATAACATCACAATATAGTTTTAAACCATAGCAGCAAGTTCATGGAATAAATGGAAATATCCCACTAATATTACAACAAGGTTTCCTCCTGGTTCTGCTTCGGTTAAAAACTCCGTAATGCCCTAATTAAGGCATGGATGTAGATAACCTGCAGTACATACGTGCCCACCGCGGCACATACGTGTCAAGGCTGACGTCATCCCGTCCGCTAATCACTGAAAAAATTCACAGCAATGAATGTTTATTCAACAGTCCACATTTTGCGAATTGACACCATGCCTGACCGTTTATACCTCTGTGGTCGACACGAGAGCTTTTCTGAACTCGGAATGTTTCTCTTAGTTCACACGATCCTCCACGAATGTCAGTAACCGTTCTATAACACTTGCAGGTATTACAGAAATCATGCCAGTTCATAATTCTCTCTCGTACTCATTGACGTCACGTCGTATACTTGGCGTTGCCAATGGTGCACCACACAACTATCCGTCAAATCCCGTGTACCAAACCTCTAACTTGGTTTATTTATTAATTTTTTATTTTAGTTGAGTGTAACTGTATATTTACAGGAATCAAGATATCTGCAAATGCAGAAAGTGTGTTCTTCATGGTCTGTGTAATCACATTAATAAGATCCAAGTAAACATTCGAGAAAGTAAGCCCATCATCCCTACATAAAAATCAACAGTAGACAGAAGGCTAAAGAAGACATAGAAAACACACAACAAAACCTACTACACAAATCGTATGGAGGGCGTCGTAGAGTCTAATACACAGATGCGCTATTTGCTTCTGCTGGAATTGAAATACTAACAGACGTTCAAACATAATAAACATATGAACGACAGTTAAACTTCACAGAAGGTGTTTCTAGGCCAGAAAATATTCTTCGGTATTTTTTCAATGGGTCCACCATTGTGAGTGACTAGTAACCTTTCCATATACAGAGAACTTATGCAGATGTTTCATTTCCTTTATGTAATAGTAGTCATTTGTTTTGTTTGACATTTATTGTGATAAATCATTATAGACGTAGGTTTTTTGTACAAACAGTTGTAAATAAACTAGGTTAGTTTTATTTTCTTTCTTTTATCAAAGACCTCCATCCCTAAATGTACCTAGGCCCAAACTTGTAACTATATATATATATATATATATATATATATATATATATATACATACATATATATATATATATGTGTGTGTGTGTATACATAATACATATATACACATACACACATATACACATTAATATATCTTAATATATAAAATGAAGTGTCCTGACATACACACTCATCAATACACAGCCCAAACCTGGACCTAGAAGCATGCAGTTTTGAGGAAAGCTTCCACTTGCCCCGTAGGCACCCACTAAGAAAGGATTTTTGAAATTCGATAGTTCAGGGGATGAAAGGGATGATATGTGTTTTAAAAGAATCCTTGATATCTTACTAACCGAGAAATCTATCATAAAATTTTTAACTTCATAATATTGCCCAAAGAAATGCGTGTTCGCGAATTTTCCAATTTTGCGAAATTCGATAATTAAGGGGGTGAAAAGCCGTAAAAAGTGTTTTTCATTAATCCGTGATTTCTCCTAAACCATTTCAAATAGCGAGGTGATTTTTTTTAAAATGATGCTATAGTTAATATCTTAAAGGTATTTTTAAAATTTTTCGAAATTCGTCCTTGAAAGTGCTTAAAAAATAAAACGTGTTTTTAAATTATCCCAATTATCTCCTAAACCAGTGGAAATATTGAAATGGTTTTTGCTTCAAAATAAATCTTAAATAAATATAAAAAACAAAATTCCAGAATTTTTCGAGATTCGTCGTTGAAAGCTGTTAAAAAATAAACTGTGATATCAAATAATCATCTGTACAACTTATACCTGCTGAGATATTGAGATGATTTTTGATAAGAATGAAGCTTACGTAAATATATACAAATCAAATTCAGGATTTTATGAAATTCAAAAATTAAGCAGGTGAAAAGCAGTAAAATGTTACAGTCTCCCGAAAAAAGAGAATGATCACGGAGAAATAATTTACATATTCAGGTTCTAGACTGTTCAACTTCGGTATGGTTAATGTGTGGAATATCTCCGATCATTTACTCGTTAGTTTAAAAAATTAATTCCCCGCCCACAAGAAATGAATATTTTCCAGTGCTTCGCTATTTGACGTAAACACTGTTTGATTATGGTCTAAGGACTTTTGTCGCTCGAAATTACCATCCGTTATTCCGTTATCATCCGACTCTGACACCTGCGATGTTTGTTCATCAGGTTTTCTGTGATCGTCGCTACCTTTACGTTTACTCGCCCGTCTACTTTCAAGGCTGTGAAAATCGTTACCTCGATGAATCACGACGTGGTAACTGACGTCTCCTTTGTCGGCGATAACTCTTTGTCCTTTTTAGTGTTCTAATAAACTTAAGAATTATTTGACTTGTAATCATTTCGGTTCCTGCAGTTCGCCTCGTCGTCGGATTTCGAATCACATGTTTTATCACGTTTACGAGACGTCCCTTCTCGTCGAGTTCGCCCCGACGGTATTTTCCCCCGCCTTGATTTTTCCAATTTCCTGCGTTTAGATCCCGGAATTCCGCTTGATTCTGTTGACGGAGCTGCCTTTCAAGCTTGTCTACTAAAACAAATTGCTCCCTGAACTCAGTTAACGATAGGTTATACTTGCCTACCAGAGCAACTTGGTAGGTCACAGGCACCTGAGTATTTAACATTGATATCAGCTCCATTTCGGACATCTCTGGCGTGAGGTACCTGCTCCCCGGAAGTCCGATTCGCAAGCCCTGCAAAAATCTGTCATCACTTTATGAGTGTCAACCCGCTGGGATTTACGCTGTTCCTGAACATCACGCAGTTGTTTCTGAACATCGTGATTAATACTGCCGTGTTCAGGAATGTGTGATTCCACAATTTAAAAATTTTCACAAGCCTTATACACGCATGGTAATTTGAATCAAGGCTACTCAATTCTGTGTTTCGACTATGGGTGCTTCAATAATTCTGTTATTTCCCTGGCTGAACACACGCAATTTTCCCGTCAATTCGGAACTAACGCGTTGTCCTACTGGTTTTAGCTTGGCCTGGAGCATTTAATGGGAAGCAATTTACCTATTTTGCAATGTTTCATGTAGTGTTTCATAACTAAACTGCTATTCGTTTCGTGTGGTTTCTTGGCTAGACTGTAATTTTTTTGTATGGTTTCCTGACTTTTTTCGTTGCTACCCTCTATTTGCCTTAAGATGCGCATAATGTTTTGCAAACCGCACGAAACATTTCCTTTGTTTTTCTCTGTGACTGAGTTCTCAACGGAGGAAATGTCACTATTCTCGGTATAAACGCCAACTACTTCCTCTATAACCTCGTAGACGTGCGACAGGGCCATTAGCCGGTCCGTCCTCTTGTATTCCTCCATGGCGTGAAGAGATAACTACGATCAAATGCTAAGCCGTTGAGTAAAAATTTCTTACCTATACTTTCTACTAGTCCAAATATACTAGCACAACAATATGGCGGTCGATATTTCCGTTTTACCACGGCCGTAGAAAAACAGGTCTGGACCCTCGCCTGGATATTTGACCCCCTTGCTGTTTGGCTGTAGTTCACCAAGTTACCGAGAATATTGTGTTTTATTGGCGCTGATGTTACGGCGGTCGGACTAAACTCCGCCCACTTCCTTTCCGCTAAGATAAACAATTTATCAAAAGGTATTTTTTATCAATTTATGAAATACTTTCTTCGCTCACAAATTTAAGAAAAGGCTCCAGCAATCTTTATTTACTTTATAAATTTAACAATGGAAAAAAGTTGAGTCCGACCACCCGGAAAACAGCGCCAAAAGTACGACATTCGCGGTAACTTGACGAACTACAATCAAACAACAAGGGGGTCAAGCAAAATACATTGTTAGATAGGCGAGTGTCCAGACCTGTTCTTCTACGACCGTGGTTTTACTCAGCGACATAGAGGAAGTAAAGTATTCAAGAGTGGACACGGCCATGTTAACAAACGAGCCACTAAAAAGGGGGCATCATTCACCGGCAACTTCGGAAACAAAAACTTTTAGGTTACAAGTTGACAACAAAAATACGTTATCTAACCTCCTGTTCAAATTTTTGGGGAAAGTATAACATTTGGACGCCCGTTCTGCGCGTGAATGAACAGAACCACAATTAATTGTAGAACAGGGGTACCTCTTAATCTTCTTCATTATTATAAAATTTAATTAGAATTATTCCACAAACACAAAAAAAATATAAGATTCGTAGCCATCACGAGCAGTCCGAGCAGTCGCGAGTCTCATGGTAGACAACTTAATCGAAAAGTTATTGTATTTGAAAATGTGTATTACTAGAAATATATAAAAATCTAATATATACACAATAAATGCTTGACACACTTGTATCATAAACCACCAAGCATTGTCTTTATATTACACATAATGTTTACTTCGTAATGTTGTCGGTGCATGATGCCCTTCAAATTATTGGCCCTAGCTGCCCTATTCTGTGTCCACCCCCTGCTCAACGACGAAAAACTATATTGAAAGACAAAATTTATTTGCTTCTTTCTGCCAGTCTCCCCCCTCCCCGCCAGTTGGGCATTCGTTTTCCTATGTGAGATATTCATAATTTCAGATTTCAGCATATATAAACGAGGATTTAGTGGATGAGAAGCGGAAAAGAAGAATACCTACTGATATCGTACAGAATTGAGAATATTAGAAAATATTTAGGAGCCAATAAAGATACCTACGATCTTACTGATTGACCCAACACGATACTCTAACATTTAAAATTACATGCTTGTAGACATCACTATCGTTGTAGATAAACTATTTTAGAAGCTAGCATGAACTACATTAAGTTCATGTCAAAGTTGTAAACGTATGGGATTGAATATGACTATCTGGGTTAATTTGCACCCACACTGAGGAAATAAGTTTATGTTGGTAGAATATATCTTCTTGTTTTGTTCCTTTTCGAAACTAAATTTCCACTTTAAGTTTAACAAAGTGTTAGCAAAAACAAGTATTTTAATTAGAATACAACAATACCCACATTTGAAGTCTGGTATTTTAGTCGTAATTAAACGGTTCAGTATTACTGTCTGCAGCCAGTATCTTTATGGCTTCGACGTAGCTCCTTCATGAGTGTTGCTTCATTTTCCTATGTTTTGACCCAGAATGTACATTTGAATGTTTTGTGCATAATGCAACTAAGCAACAAAAGTGAAGAACAAAAATAAACTAGCTCCTAAATAATTGTACAGTAAAACTTCAGTAACTAAGCAACAGAAGTCAAAACAGAGGTAGGGGATTTGAAAATAAGAAATTATTAATTAACATATTAACAAAAAATATTTAGTAACAATATTTTGTGTACTAATTTAGAAAATATGGAATGGTCTCTTTCTGCGTAATGCAATTCATTTGTTGTTTGAGCTTCGTTGTTTTATGTCCACAGAACAGCAGTAAGTAGCGTACGCTCTAAAAACACTGACTATGCCAAGACTACGTTTTGTTTAGATATCAACTACTGCAAAGTAATTTTTCCGCAAAGGTATTTAGCTTACGGTAAAGCAATATTGCATTACAGAAAAGATACTAATGTTTTAAACATAAAGCTTGAGCTTAAAATACGTAATATTCATCACAAGGGTATCAGATAAACTATTTTAAAATGATTATTTTCGTTACCGTTACTGTAACTTCTGAACAGAAACTTTCCTTTCGACAAGGTTATCGTGCGGGGATATGTACTTATACATACATTTTGTTGTGGCAAACAAAGTATTTTAGAGTGTATCAACACAGTGTTAAGGAGTACTTAATAAACTTAATTAAGGTACTACGCTTGTATCCACCGCGAGGCTAAGAGTATATATGTAAGTTTTGTGCTCTTGCACTTCATTTATTAACCTAACAAACACATAATAATAGTGTCATGCTCCTTTCTTTGAATGGTTTCCCGAAATATCTCCTGGCAATAGCTGGGATGGTCCCGTAGGCCATGGCTGACTCCTCTCAGTTCGTCTCATTGTACTAAGTTGTGTGTGACCGTCTACAATGACCTCGCTGTCGCCGAGACGTAAAGTCCACATGCCTTACTTTACCTTATATCTTTGTATTCTGAATGTAGGTTTTTTATCTGCTGTAGTGGTTGTAGGAAAGGGTCATGGAATTTAACGTGCATAGGTGTTTCTTGATAAGTAGAGTCGTGCAAAATTCGCGTTATTTTCTGACAACTGACTAGACTCCAAGTGACTATAGACTCGTTCGACGTCTCCCGCTGGCCGATATTGTCGTGACTTGCCGCGGAGAATGCTTACACGGTATAGAGGCCATCTCTGTAAATACGTAACACATGTCAATGACAACATATGGAAGTCCGCGGCCAATAGAATCGCAGGTTACGCTCTGTTATGTATAGGAAAGTGAAGTTTAGTCTGTTATCAAATGATAACGCGAATTTTGCACGTCTCTATTGATATGGCGAACAATTCGAAACCTTCGAATATTTTTTTCTATCAAAAATTTTGTAATTTCCTGCTAATTTTTAATACAAGCGAATTATTTCAAGTAACAAACAAAGCGTACAAATTGTAACGTATAATGTCACAATAAGAAGCATTTTTAATAATTAGGCTAGACAAAATGAAATTCGAATGCGCTCACGTTAGCGAAAATCCCCTGTATTATATGATTAGAGGTGATAGTATATCGCGAAAATATTTTTGAGCCAACGAACCCTTGAAAATACTGTAATTAATTAAAACACAGATAATTGGGTGATGTACGTTTGACACAATGTAGCTGTCTGCAGACCAATAACTGGCACCAAATATTACAATATCGGGGTTCGTATTGGCTCAGTCGAATATTGCAGTAGCTCTAAGTAAAAGCGAAAGCCAGTCATCTTCTGGTAAGCTGAACGTGCGTTGAAACCCAGTAAACAATCAAGTTTTCTCGCAATAAACCATCATCTCTGTTTAATACATTATTAATACTGCTTACCTCGGAATCGAACAAAGACAGCTCAGAGATGGTCGGAAAGATGATCGAATTAGTTATAAAACGAAAAAAACGTTGATAAACTTCATTCACTGTAAGAATTATCAGATTAGAAGTTTTAAACGTATCGAGCATGTTAACATTTCATTAAGTTCTCGTACTCATCGCTATTTTGAAGCATCGCAGTTGAAAGGTTTTATGTTGTGCTGACTCAATTGGACATTTTCGTTGCCATTCAGCGTTCTGTTCGAGCAGTTTGCAAATACCCGTTTTTAATTTCATTAAAATTACTAATTTCGAATTTTCACTTTCCATAGAGAAAGAAATCAACTTGTAAAACAGTTGTGCTCCCAATTTACAGATTTAAGCGTTTGTCTAACCTTATAATGTGAAAGGAAATGGCTTGTTTAGTTAGAATAACCTTCTTCACTCGTACTGTCGAATACTTGAATAACAGAAAATCTGTAAATTTTCAGCAAGCTTCACTAAAATGTTACTGCAATACTAGGCAATTAATTTGGTTGTGTCTGCTGGATAAACAGTCTATACTTCCACGCCAACATATATTTTATGTAAAAAAAAATGTAACGTACGATCCTTTACGTATTCAGACGAATTAGGAATTCTAAATTTCCCCTCCCCGTTCCTTTTAGCATAATATTTCTTTGCATAGTTCGTCTCACATAACTGGCTGTCTGTCAAGTGATATAGAACTCTCCTCGCGGTATATTTCTCCATCCTTCTCCCTTCTCTTTGTATTTCCACGAATTCCCTTATTTTCCATGCCTTCTAGCTTTCTACATTTGTTCAGTTTACCATCGCATGGTTGGACGGCAGCTCCCTCCCTCGCATACTCCTCATTGTCAGTCACGTGACTTTCTATTTCGCCAGTTTCTATGCATTTATTTCGGCCTGTAACGAGCGGAAGCAACCATTTTGTATTAGTTGGGGCTAAAGTGGAACCATCTTTAAAATATGAATATAAATTATGCTGCAATTATCTGAAATATACTGTAGTTTAGCAAAATATTGCTTCCATTCGTTTTTATGAGTGAGTGCTATATTTTGGTCATCGCTTAGCATTTAGGTGTATAGCGCTGGTGAGTGGTGACAGCATGTGAGTACGAAGCAGCGCCGGAGTGAAGGGGGGAGGAAATGGGAGATCCCTGAGAAAACCCGCCGACTAGTAGCAACGTCGGTACAATTTTCGCATGCGAAAATCGGAGGACCGACTTCGGATGGAATCCATCACGTATCGTCTCTAGAACGCATTCGTTTTGTGCCATGTTATATTTTTGTCAATAAAACCAAACGCTGGTTTACCTTATCGTGAAAATTAAAATATTTCAACGTCAAATATCAAACTGGTCCATGCATGATAACCGAACGGAATATTATTTACACAATTAACCTTTTGTTATGAAGTCTTTCGTGAACGAAGTCGCAGATAAAGAAATTTGTGTATGCATTTGTGGCGAAAATATTTTTGCATCGTTTCATTTAAATGCCTTATTTACACACACACCAACACACACACACACACACACATACATACATACACACACACACACACATATATATATATATATATATATATATATATATATATATATATAGTGACACCATACATTTGTTATTTTCCAGTAGATCCACAAGGAAACATCCAATCACTTACCATGAATTAGAGATGCAGATGTATATTTTTGTATATATTTTTTTTATTGGTATATACTGTTGTTTGCGTATGTATGGGGTCGATAAACTTGACACCGGTTGACCGATTACCAAAAACTGGCCACGTGTATCTATGTTTTCACGGAGAAAGTTTTTACGGTATCCTTTTTACTCTAACTCGCCATTTCACCACTAGATGACGCTGTAGTGCATCAAATTCTATGGCGTTCAACCTATCACCGTGAAACATGTTATATATATAGATATAAGAACACGAAGAATATATTCGCGACATCCATTATGTTAGAGTAGACTTGTAACTGTGTAATAGTGTCTTGCCAAGCGTTGGCAGGACAACATATGCCAGGTTCTGATAGCATCTTATCTGATTAGTGGCATTATGTAAGACATGTCTGAACTAAGGCACGCTGATAATAACCGCGAAGCAGAGTTGAAAACTGTGCTGGTAAGGCATTCAAACAAAATGCTGCAAAAATATTTTCGCGAAGAACACGTAGCTATAGTCGTCGTTTATGACAGATTGCGGCTGTCAACACGGTTTTGCACATTTATTGGATATTTAATTTCATCATTTAGTTTATTCGCCTTGAAAAAAATTTTTAAGCTTACTGTTTTATCTGCTGTAATACTTAATTGTGTTTCCTTATCGAGATCTGACAGACGTTCATTATGTCGAAACGTACGCGGTTACGGAAAGTTTTTATTAATGTGACCTTAAAAGCGTTCTTTGATATGTTATATAAAATCGAAGGATCTCATCGATTTGGTAGATACTATTGCCAGCGCTGACTGAAAAAACCTCATACAAGCAGAAACCATACTTACATCATTACTTGACGCATCTGTGTTTGTGTTACAGGGTATGATTATTTAACATTTACACAGAAAAAAATAGCAAATATATATATATATATATATATATGTTTTATACTAATAGCAAAATTTTGTAGCTTTGAAACAACAATTCAAGGTGAGATATTTAAAAACGCAAACTTTTGGTATTAAAATTTGTAACATTGAAAATAGACCATTAATTAAGAAACATAAAGTACAAATATTGTGGCCTTCTCAATTTCGTTTTACTAACCGCTCAAAGGGTCGCTTGTTAGAACAGTTTTTTCCGTGCAATCAACCAACAATAACTGTAAATATAACAGTTATTATTATTGTTTTTTTTCCAGTCAAGAACTTACGTGTGAAGTGGTGTTCACAATAGAAGTTCCCGGCGCAAAGCATAGGGTATTAGCCAATCAGAGGTCAGACGCAGGCGGCGAGTTATCACAGACGTTGTATTTCCAGGAGCTGGTCGCCAAGACGTAGAAGAAGACGGGACAGTTTTTATCAACATTTGAGACTCCATCTCTTTCTATATAAGTGAATTGAATAGTAAATAAATAAATTCAGTGTGATCTCTTTCATTGACTGATCCTCACAATGTTCTTGTTTGATTAAATATTATGAGGGCTATATATATATATATATATATATATATATATATATATATATATATATATATATAATTCTGGTTTTCTG
Organism: Medauroidea extradentata; assembly: GCA_003012365.1. Lineage (NCBI taxonomy): Eukaryota > Metazoa > Arthropoda > Insecta > Phasmatodea > Phasmatidae > Medauroidea > Medauroidea extradentata. Next base: position 1,313 of record PNEQ01078534.1, on the reverse strand, counting down.
GTTGCTGTTACATATGACTGTGTTCAGTGCACGTGTAGTGGTTTAGAGCATTAGTGACCGCATTTCGTTCAATAATAGTTACTATTATAACTATTAAACAGTTAAATTGAAGAGAAATAATTTACATATTTCGTCTATGATTTGTACCCATATTATGTAATCCGTATTTAATCTTAAAACCCGTGTTGGACCCATTGCACACACAGACAATATTGACACTGTAGGACCTACTGGGTAGCCTATCTAATATTTATTGTAGCCCACAAGTTCATAAAAAGACCTTGATCATGATAGACTCTGTATAGTGTTACTGAAATGTAATGTGATATGTATAATACATGCTCATTTTTTAATGAGAAGAAATCCGGTTAGTGCAATAGAGCAAAACTCGTGACCTGAACAGAATTGATTTACTAAGTTACTGTAATTGGTTTTACACGTGACGGAAGAATCAATTTGTAAACCACTAGGTGCAACACTGTCTGCAAGTCGATTGTCGCTGATATTATGGCTATTTTGAATTGGTTTTCAATGCGCACAGTGTCCAGCGTCATTTTCCGCGACGCGAAGCTCCATTGTGAATCCCGCTTAAGTCATGTTTATGCCATGTCAAGATTATAGTTTCTTTTAATTTAGTTAGTTAAAATTTATTTTGTGATTATGGAAATTTGCTATAGGTATGAAACATTGTTTATTTGTGGCGACATTAAGTTTTGATAAAATTAATTTTGTATAAAATTGTTGCAATGTCTTGCATCAAAAACTGCATCTGTGCCTCATGGTCAGTCATTGGAAGTTTTTACCTCTGAGCGTCTTGGTCTTCCTACCATAAATCACATACGTGTGGTGTCTCAGTAAGCCTGCACAGTCAAATGAGCGACGAAACATGTAGAAAGACATGCTGCCAATAACCACAAATATTATGTTGAGATGTGCATGGTAGGACTTGAAACAAGCAGCATTTGTAAGGATCGTTAAATACTCGTCAGTAACAACAAATTTTGACACCTACATAGGCCCTAAATCCACCATTTTGTAAATGGAGGATAATATGCACACATTTCAACATAATAAAGTCTATAGGCCATTCGGAATAAAGTGAGCACTAAAGATATAACCTTTGAAAAAAATCACTAACTGTAGCTGTGTTTACGTTACACTATACGCTTAGCTCACGAGAGCGCAAAATTAACTTGTTATGTTGGCAGCGGGTAGAGAAAAATAGTTCTCGCGACTAGCGTGTTTGTTTTAAGTTATTTTCTAAATATCTGGCATTCTAGTGGGTAGATATAAGTTTTGCACGTATTTAATTA
>PNEQ01078529.1:0-31765 GCA_003012365.1 Medauroidea extradentata | reverse complement strand
AAGGCAAATTGTCGAAACATTTCAATTAAAAATATCATTGATGGCAGTAGTTTCATAATACGTTAATTTTTCGAGGGCAAACTAGAGCCATAAAATTAGTTCTCAGCTGTATAACACTAACTTTTTTATTTCAATAAATTAATGTTTGTGGGCGCCATCGAACAAATCTCAACACTTAAATTCTTCAGATTTCAGTTAGAATGTTCTATTTTCTATACCGGAATTATTTTCCTCACAAACTGACACCTCAAAATGTTGGCTGGAGACAAAGTATTTTGTTTTAAAGTTATATGGGGAACAAAATCGTGCACCGTGACTGGAGTTTATTTTTGTATTTAATACCACCTTAATTACACCTACAATCTCCTTGAAAGTCGACCAATACGTGTGCGCTGCAGCAAAATAGACTAAAAAGCTCTCTCTGAAGTGAGATGAAGCTGTTTATGGCCAGCACTTAACATCTAGGTCTTCAGCGATGGTACGCTCACTCTGAAGAAATTCATGTGTTTGTATGTACTGAATTTTGGTTCTATCTTGCAAAGTAGGTATAGAGATAAACAAATCTCTTAACTTCGTTTCATACGACATGTGTTTTATCAACCAGCACGTGTTGGGTAGATTTCTGTGACACTGCTGTTAGCAGTGTGAGAGGTTCTGGGTTCGAGTCCTGGATGGGGCATGGTTGTGAATACGTGTTTGAAAATTTGATTTCTGACATTGTATGTATATCCATTTCTAATGACCTCACTGTTGACGGGACGTTGAAACATCTTACTTCTAATAATAATTTTTATTATGAAATTATTAAAAATCCAAATTCCATGTCATTATATTTCAAAAAGCTAATGCGAACAACGAACGCAATACACTAAACGAGCACTGAGAAAAATATATTGTTATAAGAACCAGATTTTGGTTCCTCCAACCATCCATTATTGTTAACATAGTGACAGCTATCTGATTGGTTACAGTTACTACCTACATATGGTAAATGGAGATAGTAATAACAACAAAACTTATTTGTTGCCATTACAGAGTGGCTGGGTACAGTCAGCAATGCTGTTCTGCCGTATTAGCAATCTTGACTTGCAGCTCCTAACAACGCAGTATGACAATTTTAACAATATATTCTGTTGCTTGTACAGTGCTGTGTAGTACTCCCAGCTATACAGTACAGTAATTTTAACAATCTGTTTTGTTGGTTTTACGGTACTGTGCAGTACTCCCTGCAATGCAGTATTGTAATTTTAACAATCTATTCTGTTGCTTGTACAGTGCTGTGTAGTACTCCCAGCAATGCAGTACGGTAATTTTAACCATCTGTTTTGTTGGTTTTACTGTGCTATACAGTAACTTTAACAATATTGTAACGTTACCAGTCATGCACTCCCATTGCACAGTTCTTTCAAAGATCGTTACCTCACAGCGCCCCAGCAGTCGCTTCAAACGCTTTATACAGAGCGGTAGAGTGCATGGTTTCTTTCGACAAAGCGTTGCTAAAGCCTGTCGTGAGACAAATTTATAAACCGTAATATGTTATTCCCGCACGGCAAACAACTATTGTTTATTTTATTCGTGTGAGCTAGGTTTTTTTTCCCTAACCTACCCTAACTACTAAGTGTGGCAATAGTTCGTATATATGTTGGTAATTCCGCATCTCATCACGATGTACACATCGGCCAAAGACCTCTGCCCCAAGCTAACTTCGTACAATATAGGTTTAGTATATTATCATATATTCCAGACCCGGCCCTCTTACTATTCTGAAGATTATAGCAGGTGTCAACCACAGTATTAAACAAAATAAGCAAAACCTGAAAATATATTTTAAAGCTATAGTACAAGCCCTACTAGCAAGAAGTTCGTGGAGCTAACAACAGATAGCACTAACGTCGCAGCCGTATGTACCTCCAGCAATCCATTGCACTGTTGTAGCGACCATACTTGTCTGTTAACTCTACAATACTAGTTCTGTAATCTGAACAAAGTCAGGTGGTGCCTCTAACAGTCCATGACACTATTTGTGTTTACTTTACTTGTTTGTTAACTAAACAATACTAGTAGGAGAGTAGTCTAATTTAAACAGAGGCAAACATGTTGCGGCGCAACATAGTATTGTTAAGGTTACACTGCTTGTTTGTTAACTTTTAACAGAATCAGATGGTAAGCACAACAAGTAGGAGAGTAATTTGAACAGAGGCAAACATGTTGCGGACACAATATAGTATTGCTAAGGTTTCCCTGCTTGTTTTATAACTTTTAACAGAATCAAATGGTAAAAACAACAAGTAGGAGAGTAATTTAAACAGAGCCAAATGTGTCACGGACACAAAATAGTATCGATGTACTTACCCTGCTCGTTTGTAAACTTTTAACGGAACAAGATAGTTCCTAGAGCCAAGTTATTGTAACTGTAACGAAAAGTAATTGGTGCTGCTAGTGAAAATTTTTGTTAATATTGCAGTAACACGTTTCGTAATTGTTACAATACTTCGAGACAGTATTTTTAACCATTTATATATTTGCATCAACCAACCATTCTGTTCTTACTACATATTGTAATTACGTACAGAAAAATCTGTTAATGTTACTAAAGTCGCGTTGTTTCTACCATATAAACTAATTACAGAACAGTTCTGTAAATATCTAAGTGTTCATTTTTCTCAGTGAGATGACACGGCAGTATTACATTGGACTCGAATTTGAAAGGAAGCGTCTTCTCCGGGCTCTAGCTATCCTGATTTTGAATTTCTATTTTCTACTATACATTTTATAACACTACGTTTTCCCAAAATCCCGGGACATTTTGGGGTGGTTGCTTAGTAAGTGCTAAGGCCGATTTATTTCCTTATTTCCATAAATTGTCTAGTTGTTTGTACAGTGTCAAACGGCACTGCTGTCAAAAAAATTAAGTATCAGATGTATTATAACAATTTATTCTAACAAAAAACAACACCGACTTCAAAAGAATCTACTCTGAAAAAAAAATGAACTGAAATGTAAACAATAATTACGTTGACTTCAGACTGCTTAGAAAAAAATTAATTTATTAGGACAGTAATATAAAATTATTGTTATTTTTGGAGTCGGTGGCAGCCAAGGTTACCTACCTAGTCTTCTATTGTCATAAACCTACCAGTATCTCAGTCACTATACATTTCCTATTCGATTTTTAGGAGTTCCCTGCTATATATTTGAAATCCAAGGTACAATGTTAATGAAATTAAAGTGGGACCCTCTTGAGAATATTCCATTTCCAAAAGAAATTCTAAATAGGTTAATAAATGACGGGGTTTTTAGGTAACAACATAAAAAAACAACCTAATTGAAACCTCCTCCTTTTTTTTAAGTCGGTTAAAAAACCAATGTGGTAGCGGAATATTTTTCGTAAATGTAAATTATCCACGAATTTATGAAGAAAATGTGAAGTTTGCGGTTATAGCGTAGATTCTATTTATCTCGTGTTACAGTACAAGCATCGCATTTTAAAGTTTAACGTACGTTTAGGTCCCAATCAGACAAATAATTGATTTCATATACTTAATTTACATTTGCGACCTAAATATACGGTGACAGTTAACTACGATAATTGTACTGTACCGCAAGGTGGATATAATTCACGCTATGTTCGCAAATGTTGCACGTTTCTTCTCACAATTAACAAAAAAAAAAAACTAAAATTTAAATGATACAGTGTGGCTGGCGGCTGATACACGACCTTAAATTTTTGAAATGTCTCGTGCATACATAATTAGTAGAGACATAATTTTACTGTGAACATATTTTGCATAATTTGGTTTCAATCTCGTATTGCACATGCAGCTCTGCTTCATGGTCAGTGATAGAATGTTTCAACTCTCGCTTGTCTTGCGTTTCTACTGGCAAATCACAGACGTGCGGTGCTACAATTACCCTTAGAGCCCACGATTTTTCGCGAAAATAATTGTGCAACAGTTTGTTTCAATGTCTTATGTGCACATATGAAGCGTGCTTCATGGTTATTGGCAGAATGTATTATTGCACAGACGTGGCTCATTTGACTGCACCAACAGTAACGAGGTTACTGCGACACCACACATCTGTGATTTGTGGGTAGAACACTAGATGCTGGGAGTTATAAACAGCCAATCACTGACCATGAAGCAAGGCTGTATATGTTCACATAAGCCATTGAAACAAACTGTTGCACAATTCTTTACGCGAAAATTCGTGGTCTCTAATTACCCTTATCCTACTCTAATTATTGCAATCAAATGAGAGACATGTTTAAACAAAGACGCACTGTCAATAACCACGGAACAGAGCTGCCGATGCGCGCGAAAGGTATTGAAACAAAAATTGTGTAAAAACCTTTACGCGACAAAATCGTTGCTCTATAGGCTTGGCGGGTAGAATGAAGTATCGTGTTGAAAATAATGGAGTATTTCCCACAAAACGTGAATGTTAACAATGTTGGTAAGAAGGCTTACGAAGCTACCGGCTATTCCTAAAGAACCCTTTACGCTCCTAGCTAATAATAACTGTAGCGTAGTCACACACTATGCCAGCAAATGTAAAACAAAAAAAGAAGGAAATTTTAACGAAAAATTACCCTACAAATATAACAGGCAAATATTTATTTCAAGTGCTCATTAAAATAATTAGTATTTTTATTATTAATTATAATATTATTATTAATGAGAATTTATTTGTTAGATCAAAGTTACGTGAAAAAAGTGACCAACTGTACATTTATAATAGTTTTCGCTTATAATATTTGCGTTAAATTATATCAGTTCTTGGACATAAAATGTATAAAATGCAGTCAGATTTCAAAGAAGTACATTATTTAACCTCGTAACGTGAAAGTGATCTTGCAAACGCGCACGCCAAAAGCAGTCTACATCAATCCAAGAGCGATACGCCTTATACCTGGAGTGGAAGAGTGTCTTAACTGCCCTTTAAGATGGAAGTCTTAAGTGCCAATGTGGATACAATTAAGTGAAAGGACAATCAGAAATCTGTGCACAAACCCCGGACCTCTTTCGCCGCATAAAGGTGACTAATGAATTACGCCACTGGAGCCGGCACTATAACTAAATACATGTGCTTCAATGTAATAAGAGTGTGAGGCAATTTGAGCCTAGCCAAATTGATACCAGGAAAAATTTCGCATCTGGAAGTTAGTGGATATATAGGCCTATTTCTAATCAACGTGGCTGAGTTTAGCTTATTTGGTCCTGATTTCCACAAAACTCAGTGAATTCGGCAACTAAAAGCGTGTATTTATAAATAATTCAATACATTAATCAGCAGTGGCTTGTCTACCAACACTCAGTGACTTATTATTTCACAAAATATTGTTGCCAATTCGAAATTTAGTGCATGACTGATATTCGTTGGTAAATTTAATTTTTATTTTAATTACGTAACACACCTCCTCCGCTCCATCTTACTTGTCATATTAATAAAATTTAAAACTATTTACTGAAATATTTATTTGAAAATAACTTAAGATACCTATCCAAATTATTAAAATGTCACGAGTCACTGTATTCCTGACTGCGTATGTTCTGATACTTATGATTACCTAAACTTCTGGAGCAACAAATTTTATTCTTTTTGGGCTTCCTCGGTCTATCGTTTAAAGACCGAAACCCAGATCACATTACTTTAGTTTTATTTTACTGAAATTTTTTAACTAAACGTGTTATTTTCTCTACGATTACTTGATACATAAATGAAAATACGCAATATAAAAAAAACGTTTTTGCAAACTGTTCGAAGCGTTATAGCTATGATCAACAACGTTTCGGCATTAGAAAATTTCCTAAAACTAACCTTTTCGCATTTAAATTTACAAGTTCATCAATTCTCAATGAACTAAGCTATGTACAACACTTATGATACAAATTTAACTGTTTTTTTTCATGAGCGGATTTTGTGGGATCGCTATCTAAACCCTATGTCTTGAGCGATATGTAAAGGGGAACAAAAAAACAATTAGCGTATTCATGCAAGTGTAGAAAACATGCACTAATTTATACTCAGTTAACGTATTTTAGTAGTACTGAGAATATTAGTTGTTGGTTATCCCCTTTTTGACATTTGTGTATGACATTGAAACTGAATTCTCACTATGGTAGTCAACAATTTGTTTTATTAGTGATGCAGATGGCCAGGAGGGAGAACTATGCCTCCCAATTGTGCAACAATATGTCAACACTAGGTATAAATGTTACTAATGCTTCTTCGTCTTACAATTAATTCCATTATAAAAATTAAGTGAATAATAATTTGCGCAAGTGCAAATTACCTGAGAGTTCGCTACTGTCTGGTTCGTACCAACACTCTTTGATAAAACAACTTAAATTAAAGCCAGTGAGCACATTACATATACACGTGAAAATCTCAATTATGTACGAGGTGAGGCCATTCTCCGGAAAACAGAAGCCTGGCACATTGTTTATCCCACCAGGCGCCACAGTGTCTGAAAACAGAAGTGTGGCACATGGTCTATACTGCCAGGCGCTGTAGTGTCGTAGCGTGGCCGGTACGACCACGTGACGCGCCCAGTCGTTCAGCGATACGGTTAAGTGTCGCGAGGGATGTTACGGCAGTTAGGCGATTTTTCTTCTACTCTGAATAATCTTAATGCTTGAGGGGCGGTCCTTAAGTTTCCATTCTCATTGGTTAGAATGTGAAAGTACAAGATTACTCCTAGCTGTTAGAAAGCATTTACACCATTCATCAGGAAACCAGTACTGAGGGGGAGCAACTGACCCATTGTTGGCTGCTGTACATACCTGGGTGTGGTTTAAAAGCGTACGGTCACTTGTCGCTACGGCCACTTGACATACCACCATATTTGGATAAATTTTGACATACTTGAATGGTTCAGTTGAGGCATAACAAATAAATAGCATAAATTTATATTTCAGTGGGAACTATTTTTGTTACAAACTGTAACTGATAATAGAACTAATGGTATGCATAACTTGATGATTTCTGATAGTTTAGGGACGAAAAGGTTCAATAAGTCAATTGTCAACGATAAGTTGAATGAAAGAAGCGCCTTTCCAAACCAGCCGTGAAAATTTTTGTTATAAAAAGGTTAATTTAATTTCTAACAAAACTATTTATATTGTAGAAAAACGATAACTATCTTTGAACTAACAGCGTATATAATTTAAAATTTTTGTAAACATTTGAGGGGAGGGGGCAGTGTGATGTTGGGCATCCCAAATTTTAATTGGTTAATTAAAGACACGATAAACGATATGGAACAAACTTTTTTTATTGCGGAACAAATAATGACTAATGAAGAACAAATGCTGTGAATATTTCTAAAACCTTCTAAATATTACGGAGGGTTGTATGACGTTCCCCCTGTTAATTTAAATTGCTCATTAGTGGCAGTATAAATTCGGAAGTAAAAGTTATTATTCCCGAACAATTACGAAGAACAAATGCTGTAAAATATTTTGAAAAAATTCGAAGCATTTAAAAGGATTGCAGTGTGAAGTTGCTTCCCTCTCCAAATTAATTACCTAATTTGCGGCAGTAAAATTTGAAATCAACAGATTTTATTGCAGAACTGACGTGATAACTAACGAAAAACTAACACTATAAACATTTAAGAATTTATCTGAGATTTTTTTTTGGGGGGAAGGGGGGGTTGCATACTAAGTTTTTGCCCTCAAATTTAATTACCTATTTTGTGGCAGTAAAATTTCGGATCTAACGATTTTATTGTGGAACAAACGATAACTATTGAAGAACTACCGCTATTAATCTTTTTGAATATTATCTGACCATTTGGGAATGGGACAATGTGAAGTTGGCCCATCCGATTAAAAATTTAATTAGCTAATTAGTGGTAGTAAAATTTCAGAACAAACGATAGCTAACACATAACTAACGCTGTGAATATAATGACATTTTTCTGATTATTTTGGGGTGGTTACTGTGAAGTTTCCCCCCCCCCCCAACCAACTAAATTTAATTAGTTATTTAATGTCCGTAAAAATATTCCTGAGCATTTGGGAGGAGGGTAGAGTAGTTTAAATCCACCCCTCTTCCCAATTATAGTAGCAACTTATTGGAACTGAAAAAACCGGAACTAGCTATTTTTATAGCATAACAGCGATAGATAATGAAGAACTGACGTTGTAAATATTTTGAAATATTTCTAAGCTTTTGGTAGGCAGTTTACAGTTGCCCACCAAATTTAATTATGTAATTAGTGAAAGTTAAAAATTACAACAATGAAATTTTATTTTGGAACAAAGAATAACGAACAGTGTAAATATTTTAAAATTTTTGTGAGCGTTTGGGAGAGGGTGTAAAAGTATGACTTTGCTCCCTCCCCAATTATATCAGCTAATTAGTAACAACGAACATTTTAACAATTTTTATTGCAGAACAAATGATAATTGACTGACAACTAACGCTGTGCATTATTTTATTTTATAAAAATATTTAGGAGTTTTATTGTGATGTTGGCTCCCCAAATTTAATTAGCTAATTAGTGGCAGTAAAGATTTTGAACTAATAATTTTTATTATGGAACAAATAATTTAAAACGGGGTGAATATTTTGTAATTTTTCTATGTCATTTGGGGGACCGCGGTGGCCGAATGCCAAGGCGATCGGAGTTCGATTCCCGGCGGGGTCGGTACCCGTACTTTCGCATGTGGGAATCGCGCCGGGGATCTCCTGTTTCCCTCATCCTTTCATTCTGGCGCTGCTCCATACTTACACCATGTCACCCCTCCCCAACGCTAAAGACCTCGATGTTAAGCGCTGACCAAAATCTCTCACTCACTCACTCACTCACTTTCTAAGTCTTTAGGAGGAAGTGGCACATTGTAAATTTTCCCCGACAATTATATTAGCTCAACAGTGGCAATTCAAATTTAGAACAAACTATTTTTATTGCAGAGAAAACGATTATTAACAAATATCTAACACTGTGAACATTTTTAAAAGTATTTAGTGGGGGGTTAGTGTGAATTTTCCCTCCCTCAAATTTAGTCAATTAATTATTGGCAGTGAAAATTCGGAACTAACTATACAAACGATAACCAACGAAGAACTGATGCTGTGATAATTTTGGATATTTTCTGAGTGTTTGGATGGAACTAACGACTTTTACTGTGAAACGAACCATAACTAATGAAGAACTAACGCTGTTAAATATTAACATTTTTTCTGAGCATTTGAAAGGAGGAAGGAATCTTCAAAGACGTCCGACCTACCACGTCGGGAATCGAGTTAAAATCGTTTTGGTGAGAGGCGAGAGGTTGACCCTCTCAGCCACCACGGACCTTTAGACTGAATTACATACATTCTATACGCGCTGCTTGAAGGACTCTTGAAGTCACTGTTAATATTGGATCTGATATAACTAAAAAAAAAAAAAAATGCAAATGTATTACCTAACTATCCACACTGTTGCGTGCGCTAGCGTAATTAAATAAAACCCAAAAATTCTACTCATGTGTTGAAAAAGTAAACATACGCGTGGATCATTGGTACAGAAACATGATAATACGTAAACTAGATTCCAAGACCATAAGTGCATGACACATGAGACTTTTCAATTCGACCTGTAATTTGACATATCTTGAACATATAATTACCTTACCAAGTATTAATTTGTTCTTGACTTTGTCCATGTGATAACCTTAAAAATTTACGATTTAAAACTTTGAAAAAAGATCCGTTGCGAGTTTAATCACCGGTTGGTTTGAGAGTGTTAAAAATAAAACATTAAGATGATGACATTCGTGGTGGTTTTTCTCGGGGGACGTCAGGTTCCCCGGACCCTTCTTGTAGCGTTGCTCCACACTCACCTCAGGTCATCCTTTACCAGAGTTAAATACGTATATTTTAAGCGCTGAACAAAATCTCTTCATTTACTTACATTAATACAAAATCAAATCTATTAAAACTAGCCGTATGTTCGTTTCGAATCGGATTTGACGTAGTACTTAGTATGACCTTGATAAAGCGACGTGGAAGTTACATCATATATAAAATGATTAACTAAAATTTTTTAATTTTTAAAATATTTGTATTTAGTGATGTTAACATGATTCTTGAATTTATGTAAAAGGCGTTAGTCTTGTTAATAAAGCATTGAATACTGAGTTTGTATTAATAATTTCCTACAGTACAATTTTAAACATACCCTTAAATCAATTAATATGTAGCCATGTACGAAATCGTTTCGTAATTCACAAACTTGAATGCATTAATCTTAAGAAAAGTACAAATCTTGATTATAAAACTCTCATTCCTAGTAAATGCAATACGACTTTGTGCGTAGGCTAATGTACCCTATACAACTGTTTTTTCTGACATCGTAACCGAATTTCAATTGAAAAATTGAATTGAATCTCATTGCAGACTTTGAAAAAGATTTTTTAATACTTTCATTAACTGCTGATCAAAATAAATAATTAAATAAAATATTATGGTGGCTCACTGTCAGATCAAATGACATTCGATGACACGTGAATCTGTCGAGACAAGAGTGCAGACATGTTAACTTTCGAATATGAACGGATTGAGGGCGCACTGCTTCTAGCGTGGACCGTGTTCTATGCCGACCACGGTAATAAACACTGGTGTGAGAAAACCCGCGACACGTAGCCGTCGTCTTGAAAATACTTCTCCTGTGACGCTGGGCATAGAGTCGAAACTGCGTTTTGTGATCAATAATAAGCCTAAAGTGTTTATCGGGGCACTCAAGAACTTCTGTGCTCACATGAATACATCAACAACAACCGTAGTAACCTTAACCGTAGCACAGTCATAGAATTGTATATTACGTTACATTAAAACTACGAAAATTTTTGAGTCGACAGAAAGCAGATTATTATAAATTATAGAAAAGTTACGAAGTCGAATAACAGTTATTAGCAGTACCTCATATATTGACGTCATACATAAAAAACTACTCGAAGAAGTCTAAATATATGTATATTTCGTCTTGTACACTAAAACCCAAGGCCTACGACAGATGAAATGTTATAAGAGCCGGTGATAACGGATCCTGTTGGCGGCCGCTAAACTGTCACTGGCCGACAGGATGGATTATTAAGTAGTCAAGGCCACTATAAGCCTAATGTGTATATATCGCACACACAAACCCGGAGACTATCTTAACTGGAACAACATTTTTGTTCAGAATATTGATTCAAAATATTGAGGTTGCCTAGAAACTCACAGTATTTATAAAAAAAATATTGAATATGCCTACTGTAAATTGTCTTCACATAAAGCTTTTAATCCTATGTTTGAGTGAGTTAAATAATTTAAAATAGATAATTTTAAAACAAGTATATAATTCTAGGGTTGCGGTACGATAAACTATTGCATTAAAAAATATGTTACATAAGATAGATTCAAACTGCTAGATAAAACAAAGCCAGTGAAAACTTCAAACCAGAGAAAGATGTTTATCCTATGCATGTAATGAAGAACAAAGGATTTTCATTAATCAATATAAATAATTTTTGTAAATACACATGTCGCGAACCCCCCTCCACACACACACTCTTACACAAATACTTTGTAACTTCATATATACATCATATTATCAATGTCGATATTATTTTTGCTACTGTCTGTGTCGCAAAAGTGAACAGAAGGAGAAAGCAGTCTTCTGAAACAATGAACCAATCGTTTAATGCACAACATTTGTTTACTGTTATAGTAAGAAAAAGTAAGTAAACACATTCCCAGAGGAAATTTGTCTGGGATTGTTTTTTCTTGAGTTTTCAGTGTTTTTTGTGTTTTTTTGTATTTTGTCACTTTGTCTTTCAATACAAGTTTGGTCAACCAAACATGAGCAATGGCGTATGTCCACAAACCAGTAAATTCGAATAAAAGTTTATTTCAGTCAATTTTTTATATTGTGTGGAACATTCTTACTGCTACTGCAGATTGTAAGTTTAACATTCAGGTTTCTCCTGGTATTTAAATTCATTATTTTGTTTTGTGTATAGGGCTCCAACATGTACATGAGGTAAAAGTTTTTTTTTGTAAATCTATTTTAGGTATGAGAAATGTTTTTAATAACCCTATATTGCATCTTAGAACCCCAAAATTTCCCGGGGGAGGACTCTAGGACCCCCCGCTTTCTTTGGGGTTGGGTGTTCCTCAACAATGAAATAAATTTCAGTCCGACTTTTATGAACTGCATTCGTAAGACGCCACAAAGCGGTACCTGTAATGACTATAGATATATATTGTGTATTGTTAGATTTGAAAAAAAAAATAACATTTGCGTGTGTTCATCCCATACAAAATGCAACTCATACATTGACATAGTGTATCATTACCTAAAATAAACAAATTCTGTCATGTAATACTTTTATCTACAAACTCTGCATCGATTTATGACATTACATATACACATACAAAAGGTAACTAGCATCTGCAAGACAAACATTTAATCCTGTGAGTCAGAAACACAGCTGAGACGTACACAATCGCCCGGAGGAGTAGTGACGCTACCTCTGTAGAAAACGAAACACATATGGCTTCGTGTTTTCCACGGTTTCCTGAGTTACCACAAGGCGAAAGCTTGGACGATACTTACTAACAACCGTGTCTGAATAACGGTAGCATAGTTGGTTTAGTTGTTGCGTGTTTCTGTCTGTAATTACCAAGCTGTCATACAAATGTAACACCCAGCCTTACGTATTTTCAAATAGTACTAAATATCATTACAAGAGAAAGATGGGAAGGATGCATTTGACCTTGGAAGCATACCAGAGGCCGACTGTCGAATTAACACTGTTATTTACGCGAAGGTAAAAAAGAGATTGGGGGCGCGAATCCTGTATCGCGACACCTTACATGTTAATATCTTATTTTTCTGTTTCCGACAAAATTATTTGACCTATTCAAAATCTGTAAATTGTTTTCAATTTGTCTAACTCATGGCAGTGTTCCTGTAAGGCGACTTTTTAAAAAAATTGCGTTCTAGTCATTATTTTTAAAACATTTCTATATCGGATAATTTTAATAGCATGCAAACTAATTACCTAAATTAGTATGGCATTACGATGTAAAATGCCGTTTCCCGCATTAAAATCCGTTCATGGGTTGCCGAGTTATTTCTGTAGAAAAATTTGCTCATTTTGGCATTCTGATTTAAAATGGGGACATTTAGCCTTAAATAAAGTTTTAAAATTGTTTTTCACATTATTTTTATTTTTAAAATAATATCAATTAATTTTGAAATTGATGATCTTTACATAGTTTCAATCGACGGTCATTACTTCTCAGGGTCATCTAGCTGCTATGTGAATACATAGCTGTCAAGCTGTTTAATGACTATTAAAAAGGAATATCGTTTAGATGATGGATAAGAAGGTGGCGGTAAGGTTAGGAAAGGGAGGGGGGAATTCATCACATGTCCAACAGCCAATTTAATATACTTGCTCTGTAGGGTAGGGGAGGGGAAGGGATAATAGGAGAGGGGGTATGGTGACTTTATATATACATGTAAAAAGTGATGGGGGGAGTCAGTGTGTCGATGAAGCTCGTCCGGATAAGACAATTCGGTGAATATTTAAATATTTTTATATATAAAGTTATTCTTTTAAATAGTTTTTTAAAAAAATTAATGTAAAATCATCTTATTAAAATTGTATTTATGTGATACATGTAGGTTTAGAATGGAATGCGAAATCGAAACATTTTTGGAAGACTTGGAAAAAACCCCAAGATGGCAGCCGGAAACAAAACGGATGTTATATTTTTTTTCCAATTTTTTTTCAGAGTTTTTCGGATTTTTTTGGAATTTTAATATTTTTTTTACAATTTTTTGAATACTATTCAAATTTTTAAAATTTTTTGAACTTTTTTAAACTGTCGAAATTTTGGAAAATTTTGGTAATTTGCACTGAAGGTCAAGGTCAGGTTTAAGGTCAAGGACATATAACATGGTGGCCAGGGCCATGACATCACAACATGAAGAAGGTGGGGGGGGACTCCTCACTCGGGTGAGCTTCTCGCACCGAATCCTGTGCCGAAAGCGCTATAACCATACTACTCACATTAAGTGGTTGACTTAAGATACCATTAAAACACACCCAATGTTACTTATACAATTTAACATAATAATGAGTGCAGGTAACGAGAAACTAACATGACTGTATTTTATTTTTTGTTTTCAGAACTTAATACATATGGTGGTATCATGCCCCTAACATTTCGCAGTATCTAAGAGCACAAAGTTAATTTCTGTGTCCTAGGATACATGGTGGATATGAACTGTACAGTTTGTCCCTGGTAACCTTTTCATCATCCACTAAAATAATGTTCCTTATTCATTAATTCATGTATCCGGAACTACAGTTTATTTACACCTTCTCCGCCCAAATTCGGTTAGTTATTAAACTCGGGGCTATTGACTATAAAAAATATAAACGTTCTTTTTGCTATAAGCCAGGCTCACTCTTTCATTAAAATGTTATGTGAGAGTGAGAATATGGGTTTGTTGAGATAGTCTTTCTGGTCAAATATCAAAATAATTATTGTATCGTGGACGTTCCGTCCATGTAACCCCTCACCCTTCCCTCCACTAACCACAGTGCTTGAATGCCTCCCACGTCGAGGAGTTTGAAGGGTAATAAACAAAGCGGGGAGGAGGTCTAAAGACTCAGGAATGTGGACCAGGTAGAAATGAGCGACTTCTTACAGATTGAAAAGCTAAAGTTCACAAGAAAAACGAAATGTGCCGTTCATCACGTTTGCATTTAGATTGGACAAAAGGTACTAGTGTCGCTGATCCCCCTCCTCTGCTGTCTCCTTGCCTCACACCCACACTTGCATGCACACACACAAAATTCTAGGGATATAAAAGTAGAGATACATAAATAAGTGACAATTACTACCTTGACTTTGGAACACGCAGAGATTCTTACCTTAGTTGCAAAGGACAGCTTAATTTTTGCTACGTTCCCGCCTACTTCTTTATCGCTTCAAGCAGGGGATTCACATTCTCAAATTATTTTTAGACTTAGTTCTGTGAGAACTAATAGTGCAAGAATCAGTATGGTTTATCATTTAATATGATCTACGCGTAAGTTTATCATGTAATGCTGAAATTTATTACTTAAACATTAAATCTATCGGTATTACAATTTTACGTCTCTTAACCAGTGTGTCTGACAGGCTATTTGAAAAAGCTATTAACATTTGGTGGTAAATTCTGTAAAAATTACTATTTTGACTGCGTTTTCCTGACGATATATGTAAGGACGTAACAACTACTTTAAAAATCACAGTTACTTGGAACAATACATTTAATAAGAGAGCTTTAAAATTGCGTTTGATAATTGGGAATGCTTCTAAATGGCAATGAAAGAAACTACATAGTTTTTATCGCAAAAGTAAAATATTTAGACTTACACATGAACAATATCGAGGAGATTTTGATTAGTATGAAATCACACATAGATAAATTCCGTGATATATAATTGTGAAGCGTTTTGTTTTTTCCCGCGGTATGCAGAAACGAACGATAAAGATTGTATTGAGATTTTTGGTGACTGTTTCTGCTATGCTATCAATAAGCATATTAATGTTGTCGCTGCAAAACATGGTGGACAAACTACGTATGGCATATCATCAGTCTGCTTATGCATGTTTAGATATAATAAATCTGTGTTGGATTTAAAAAAAAGTGAACACCTGTTTTTACATATTGGTGAAAAAATAACTAAATAATTAATAAACGATAGAATCAACTAGCTGTATGTTTTTACCTAAGGTGCATTACAAAGTTAATGTCATTTTGAGCAACAAATATACGTAAACATAATTCTCTACTAACTTTGCCATATTTTAAAACTTTCTTTGAAATTAACTGAACTAAATGCCATAAATTACTAAAAATTTCAGCATAAATATAATTATCTACTAACTTTTCCATATTTTCAAAATTTGTTTCTTGTAATTGGTGAAGTAAAACACTAGCATCAATTACTTCAAAACCAAACATTTTTACATGTGTTTATTGCCTTACATCAATACTGTAATAATCAAGAGGATTTTAGATATGTATTGTAAAATAATAATTTGCATGTAAAGTAATCATGCCTGTTTTTACACTCTGCACCATTTTGATACATTACAAAAGAGAAAATTAAATTTTAAAAACATTCTAATGGTTATTGATTGTTTTGCTAAGTACAGCTTGTTTCGGCAGTGTCGGTAAAATAAAGAAATTATCAAACGTGGCTCTGACTGAAAGTAACTGTGATAGAATGTGCGTTAAATATTGACATATTATAATAACTAAGTTTCAAAATAAGAAAGAGCAGAAAATTACAGCATGTAACGGTCCCTCGGTTGCCATGTTATACATTAAGGCCATGTATAGAGAGTTTTGATATGGCATATTTTTTTTTTTGTTTGGGTTCGCTTTCATCATCAATTACAATTTTTCTTCGAAACGTACTTAGTAAAAGGCTTCCCTTTCATTGTGTCGCACAGTTATCTGTGTGATGCTGGTGTGTTCACATTACATTTTGCTTACTTCAACTAGCTGAGCAATAAGCTAGGCTTTAAAAAAATAATTAGTACTTGCAACAAAATTACTAGCGATACTGGTGAAATAATCAAAGCAGAATTTTTTTACAGTGATATGTGTCCAGGAAATGTGTTTACAATTTCAAACAGCAAGTCACTTGACTTATTCATATCGATAACACATTTTTAAAGGTAAACACCGACAGGAAGAATGAATTCCTTGTACCCAGCCTGTACTTCATATGCTGTAAAATATTATTTTCTCTTACACATTGAAATGTACACGAATTCCTTATTAAAATAGCTTTTTTCGTAACTTGTTTTTTATTTTCATGTTAAAATGTTAGTTTTGTTAAAAATGTTTCCTTCACATAAACGTACACCCTGCGCTCGGCATGTAAGGTAACATTTCAATTGTGTCAGTGACGTTTAAACATTTGATGAGAATTTCAGCAGCATAAATTTATAAGGGTGAAAGTTTGAACGCGTATCCAGCAAAATGTTACATGTTAAGAAAAGAGTCAGCGAATTCGCAGTAATAGCAACAAAATAATGGTAAACAATATTTTCCCTAGAATGTTAGTAACTAGTTGTCAGGAGGCTGGGCCTTATTCAAATATAGTGAAATAATAATTTAACATAGCAGTAAATGTGAAACAAACTTAGGTATGTTGTATGTTGTTAACTGGGGGAAGTGTGTATATCTGAATACCAGCTACGTAAGACTAAAAGGTAGAAAGGCAAATAAACATCACTAATAAATAAACAAGCAATTGACTGAACCATAATGATACGCAATAAACATTAAATAAACTAAGTAGTTCTTAAAATAACTGCGGGGAAAATAAATACATATATCCTTAAGTCAAATAAAAACAACAAACACTTTAAAGACAAGACTTCCACCTTGTAGCCAATCGACATAAATTACTAATGTTGAGTAGAGCACAACAAAATTACTTAAATTAAAACATAATCCCACTTGGCAGATTACGAGATAATTGTGAGAGGGTACTGTGTATCGAACACAGACTATAACGTCCCATACGGGTCGCGTCTCCTATCATGTAGTGTGCTTAACTGTACTCGTCGACCTTGTCACATACGATCAACTATTAATAGCTTAATCAAAATATGAATTTTGCAATTAGGGGCTATCAGTTAATGTTAAGGGGACTACAGATCGAATACTTGAAATAAGAGAATGAATTCAAATAATTTAAGTTTGTTACAAAATATTAAAAATAAAGTCATGTATTCGAAAAGTAATGGTTTATACCATATTTCAACATTAACATCTTAAAATGCGAGTTTTTGAATTCGGTCCCGTTGTCTTAATTTAGGTTAAATTGAGCACGATATTTTAATAGTTTTACTATTGCATTAGTAACACTCTTGGTTCTTTTGTTCTTAAGGGGATAGTACCATTCAAATTTTGAGTAGACGTCTATAACCGCTATAATAAATTTGTAACCTTTATTCATTCTGGCAAACTGACTGAAATCTGCCAGATCTATTTGAAATAAATCGTTTAAACCGTGCGTTATTATTATAGCATATGTAGGTTATGTATGTACGTACATGTGGTCGTAAGTAGCATTACATGATTGAATGTATGTGTTTGTGATTGTAGGTAATGTTATATGTTTGAATGTGGTGTATGTAGGTAATGTATGGGTGATTGCATATAGTGTTACATGTTTGAATGAGGCATATGTAGGTAATGTATGTACGCACGTGTGATTGTAAGTAGTATTACATGAATTAATGTAGCATATGTATGAAATGTTATGTGTTTGAATGTAGTGTATGTAGGTAATGTGTGCTTTTTAAACCTCCATAGTTCAGTTGCTATAGGCCTAACGGTAGAGTGACGTTCTACAGGTCCATAGTTTGAACCATTGTTGGGGGATTAAAAAAAGTTGTTTCGAGGGGATCCGAACACTGGACCATTAGAGTTTCACTCTAACGCTCTATCCACTGAGCTACTGAAACAACCAATACCTAATTGTACATGCTATTACATATATATATTTTTCTTTTTGCAGACTTGGGTAAAAATGACAGTATAGTGTACCTATTTTTTCCATAAACAGGAACGTAAATATGTCTTTTCCTGCAAAACACGTCTGTGTACAGAATTTTGGCGAAGTCGGCACGTCACGTGCCACATCGTTCTCGCCAGCTGCTGTTGAAGAGCGCTTATCTCCAGCTCCACTCACTTACACGCTCTTGGATACGGCGTTTGGTAATAGACTCGTGGACTCGCATATGAGTAATGATCAGGCTGAAACTGATGTGGATTTAAACACATTTGTTAACAGGTGTAGAGAGCCATTCCTGGCTTTACGCTCATGGCAACATTGTCCCATTAAAGTGTATGTGTCTCTGAGTGGTGAATTTATTAAAGGCGGGTTGGGGGAAGGAAACTACCTCAGAGATCTTAAAATTTTCTTCCAAATCACATGCGCTTCTCGAGTCCTCAGATGCGGGTGTAACATTTGATGAGGAATTCATTCCCGCACTTACAATTAACGTCACGGAGTATGCTGGGCGCGATATTGGGTGGTCTTTGAAGATCCTCCTACAAACGGATGTGCATATATCTCAGTACAGGTGCTGAGCACACTAAAGTCCCTGCGTTTATTGGCAATAGGAAAGCTTGCGTCAATGTAGACTGTCCTACCGACGACTGCTTTTTGTACAGCGTGGTCGCGGGTTTGTATTCCGCACCTCGGAATACTGACAGACGCACATATTACGCTAATCCTAGGACAGTATTTAAGACGACTGGTATGAATTTCCCTACCATGCAACATGAGGTGTCGCGTTTCGAGGAGATGAATAAATTTTGTGTTAATGTGTATGCTTGCATTGACCAAGCCACAAATATTATTGACGAAACTTGCGCTAATGCGACAGACACTCGCATAGTTCCTCTTCACATATATCTTGTGCGAAGAGAGCACCATGTAAATGTTTTTGGTACTTCTGGCTAGTGAATGTACTGCCCATTTACTCTTTGTAACTATAAAAATCTAGCTCGTCTTGAACATACTCAAGTGAACAAACATTATGGAAAAATTTGGATTTGACAGTACTGTCTTCAGTATTTTTCGAGCGAAGACAGACTCACTGCACACACGGAGCCATGTAAACAACACTCTGCTGTACGAGCTACGTTCCCTAGCCAGGATGACAAGAGGCTTGAATTCACAAACTTTTCTAAGCAGCAGAGAATGGACTTTGTAGCATATTGCGACATTGAAACTTTTTTACAGTCCATGGCTACATGAATGCCACAAGATGGCGATTTTAACACGACGGTTATGAATAAACACGTACTGTATACTGCAAAAGTTTTGTTAGTGTGTTGTTATGAAGCTAGCAAAACAGAGTATCATACATTTGTGGGTAAGGACTGTATGGAGTGTCTTGTGGCTAAACTTATCGAGCTGACAAAATATGTATGTGACATTTACAAGGTAGATGTAGGTAAGAAGGTGTTGACTGCGACCGATAGGGTCCGGCTCGCGAGTCAGACTAAATGTCACATTTGCAAGAAGGACTTGCATAATGCTTCAGACAAAATTATACTTGACCATGACCACCTGACTGGTGAACTTAGGGAATACATGCATAACAAATGCAATTTACAGTTCAGTCTTGCGAATAATCAGCTCGTAGCTGTACTATACAACATGCAAAAATATGACGATCATTTTCTCATGCGTCCGCTGGCCTCTCGCCATGTAACACAGGCAGACGGTGGCATGGTTGTGGAAAACCCAGGCAAAATCAAAGTCATTGGGAACACTATGGAGAGTTAAAAGTGTATCACAAAACGTATTCCCTATGGGAACACTGTGCAAGGAGGCATGCACACATTAGGACTTAGGTTTATAGATTCTTTTAATTTCATGACCACATCTCAGGACACTTTAGCTGGCAATATAGTGTCGCACCAGCTAAAACTCACCCGAGCAGAGTTACCGGACAACGTTTCAGTTTGATTTGGCGCAAAGAAGGGGGTATTTCCATACAACCACGTGCTGTCTATGGAAAATCTACGTGAGACTTCCCTGCCTCCTAGGAACACATTCTACAATATATTTCAAGGCGAGGGCGTGAGCGAGAGCGATTAAATGCACACTCAGGCTGCCTGGATTGCGTTCAACTGTGGTACATTACTGGAGTATGCCTTGCAATATTTACATGTAGATGCATGTTTGTTAGCAGACGTTTTTGAGAATTTATGGATGGCCTGCTAGGAGACATATGGTGTGGGCTCCTCATTTTATGTCATGGCTCCTGCTCTAGCCTAGGATGGTCTCTTATCAAAGAGACAAGTACGCTTGGAACTGTTGACCAACCCTGCTAAATATCTTTTTGTTGAACGTTCAAGGTGGTATTACTCAAGTGAGGTAAAGGCATGTAACTGCCAACAATATTTACATGGACGAGGACTAAGACCCTTCCCTCCTGTCATCCTACATATGTTACTTTGACATCAACGGTATGTACAGTCATACAATGATGTCGAAGCTTCCTTTTGTTAATTTTCAGTGGGTTCCGACAAATGAATTTTCTCATTGGGATTTCGCCAACATCGATACACAAGGGGACTCATACTTTTTCGTGGAGTTTGATTTGATGTTCCCAGAGGAATGTCACGATGTGCTATCTGATCTGCCACTTGCACTTATCAATGGCATACCACCAAATGGCTCGACAGAAAAACTCTTGCTCACTTTAGAACTGTGGAAGAATTATATTATACACAGGCAAACACTGAAGCACTACCTGGCGTATGGTGCTGTTCTGCTGTCTGTTCACCGTATATTGCATTTTGACCAGTGTTCATGGATGGTGCCTTACATTAGGTTTAACCTAGACAAGCATGCTAAGGCAGCGAATGCATTTGAGAGAAATAGTTTTTTAAATTAACGTGTAATTCTCTTTATGGCAAGTGTCTTCAAAATGTCCACCGGGAACGTGATATTCATGTCGTTTCGCGGAACGACATGGGACATGGCGCAGCAGAACTGATTGGGCATCCGATGTTTAAAGGGCGACAAATCCTCGCCGATGAGTTGGTTTTAATCGAGATGGAGAAGTTCGACATTACCTTCAACAAAACATTGTACACTGGTGTTGTAGATCTCGACCTTTCCAAATTGTATTTGTATGATTTCCATTATAAATTGATGCGACAAATGTTTCCTTCGCCCTCCTTACACCTGCTGTATTGTGATACCGACAGTTTAATTTACGAGGTGCACTGTCACGATGTGTACACTTGCATAGCTTCTTATTTGGCCACATGTTTGAACACTTCCATATATGCCCCAGATAATCGTCAAGGTTTTCATTGTTTAAACAAGGGTGTTTCAAGTGTTATGAAGGATGAGTGTGGTGGCAACATCATCCCCACTTTTGTAGGTTTGTGTCCTAAACTTTACACTTACTCCCTAAAGGAAGGGAAATGTATGCATGAAACTAAATGTGTAAAGGGTAACATGCTGAACATGCAAATGTTTAGTAATTATTTGGATTGCATAATGCAAAATTCATGGGTCTGGTGCACCCAGTATCATTTCCAGTCGCACGATCACGTTGTCTTCTATACAGAATGTGTATCCAAAGTAGCGTTGTCGGCAGCTGATGATAACGTTACATCAACACAGACAGTATCACGACTTTGCCGTGGTGTAATTTTTACATTCCTCCACACAGTTAAAGTTATGAAAGAAAAATAGAGACTTTATTCATGTCTGTCTGGCTGCCCACCTTGCTGCCTGATGAGCTGCGGGGTTGCCTAATGCCTGCTTGTCCAGCCTGATGTTCTGGATTTGAACAACGGGAGGGACGTCTGTATCTCTACGCTGCGGCTGCTCGCCTTCTGCACCTACTCTACAGTTTGCCTGACTTCCACTAGCGTGGTGCTGGATCGCACATGTCCTATTAGGGGGAATCTATGACCTCTAATCTGTGTATCGATTTACACTGACAACATTGTGCGCGCATCTAAGATATGTGTGTGTGGTGTTACACACACAAATGCATGTGCATCAAAGTTTTCAGCTGCAAGTACATTCCTAATGAAGCACTGCATTGTGCTTAACTATGGAAAAAAATATGGCTATGAGTGTATCTGCTTTTAAGGGAACTGGTGCATTGAGAAAATAAATGTTAGTTTTGTAGTGAAATGTGTGAGTTATTATTTCATTGTTCCTTGTCATTTAAATTATGTGGTTAATAAAAGAAATAAAAAAATTGTGTTCTTAAAAAAATTAATAATGTAATGATAACATACTGCAGTTATAATTAATTAGTAAGACGCAGCTGTAGATTAAAATAAGTGGTACTAAAAAAAACTTCCGCTAGTACACATTTAAAGTTCATGTCTACCTAGTTATGCTGTGCACATCTGCCGTGTCACCGCGGCAGCGACATCTTGCGTACTAAATACTTGAAATATGTTAACCCCACCTTATATACTGCTGCTTGAAGTAGAGTGGGGACTACCAGTTTATACTCGTGATTCCTCCAGCCAGCCTCAGTCGAACTTCGGAAGTCGAGAGGAGAGGACGTCTCTAGAGGTGAACATGCAAGGGAGGGGAGAGAGGGATAGGCAGGAGGGGTTGTGCTAAAACTTGTGTAGTGTTAATTATAGGCTTCAGGGTATGTTAGGGATAGAGGGGTGGACTATGCTTTAAGGTAGAGGGAGGGGTTAGCACTAAGGATAGGCTGGAGGGGTATGTCATAAGGATAGGGAGGGAATAAGGATGGGCTGGAGAGGTTATGCTACAAGGTAATGGGAGGGGGTATAAGGTTAGAGGATGAGGGGCGGTACAAGGGTATGCTATAAGGATGAAGGGGGTATGTCATAAGGCAGGGGTTGGAGGGAGGGGTATGTCTTAAGACAGGGGAGAGGGTATGCTATAAGGATGGTGGAGAGGAAGGGTTATAGAGGCTACAGGGGGTATGCTTTAATGCAGAGGTATGCTATAAGGTAGAGGGAAAGTCTACAGGGGTATGCTTTAATGCAGAGGTATGACATAAGGACAGGCTGGGTATGCTATACAGTAGAGGGAGAGGCTACAGGGGTATGCTTTAATGCAGAGGTACGACATACAGACAGGCAGGGGTATGCTATAAGGTAGAGAGGATGGAAGGGGTAGGGGAGACTACAGGTGTATGCTATAAGGTAGATGGTTAGGCTACAGGGTATGCTTTAGTGCAGGGGTATGACATAAGGACAGGCAGTGGTATGCTATAAGGAGATGGAGAGAGGGGGCAGGAGAGGCTACAGGGTTATGATATAAAGTGTTGGTATGCTGTAAGGAGAGGGATGGGGAGGTATGCTAGTACAGGGACATACACTTCCCCCTCATGGCGGTTAAGCACAACTTATATCAAATGGACCCATTCCCCTCATTTCCTCTCACTTACACTTATCTCTCCTTTCTAGGGGCGGGGCTTAAGCTCTCAGCAAATCGCAGGCCTCATGGCACTTAGGTGCTATTCGTACCAAAAGACCCCTACCACCAATCCCAGACAAGACCACGCCCCCTTAACGACCCTTTAGGCCAATCAGATCCCTAGCCGCACCCGGGGGAGGGAGGGCCCATGCTACAGTATGCGTCAATAATTTAGGACCATTGGCAAATTTAACAAAATTTTTACCTGGTTTTAAATTATTGGTGCTATCTATGTTGGAATTTTTTTTAATATTGCACTCTAAAAAACACACAATTCTAAAGTTAGAACATTGAATTTTGAACATAACTTCCAGTTGTATTAATTTTCAAATGTTTACAAAAATCTCTAATTTTCTTACGGTTTTTAGTTGAAAAAATATTTAGACACAATAAAGAGCACAAAAACATCAAGCAAAATAACTAGACAGCAGTGTCGTCGATCAGTCAGTTCAGAATGAGTGTATCCCACACATTTTTTACTCTTTTAAAAAAGTATAATTTCCATGGTTCTAAGTTGTGTTTTCTCTCGCACGTTCATTCAAGCACATGTGGTTCTCCTGTATATTGGTTCCAACACGTGAATTACTGCTGTAGAATGTTTCTACCGTATATGGTTCTGCTATCTGTGGTCCTAAGTTATGTGTTTCGGTCGTATGTTTGTTCTGACATTGTGATTCTGTTGTACATTGATCCTAACATGTGAATTTCTGTTGTACGACGTCTCTAAAGTACGGGGTTTTGCAATATGTGTTCCTAAGTTGTGTGTTTCTGTCGTACGATTCTTCATAGATATGTGGTTCTGCTGTATATTGGTTCTTACATGTGAATTTCGGTTGTACGACATTTCTAATGTAGGTGGTACTGTGATGTGTGCTTCTATGCTGTGCGGTTCTGTCAAACACGTGTTCTAACATATGTGATTCTGTAGTATGGGTGTTTTCACATCTGTGTTTCTCACAAAAGATGTTTCTGTCGTCTATGTCTCTAACAAATGTTTGTTCTAAATTATGTTTTTCTACCGAGTGATTGTTCTAACAAGTGAACTTTCTAAGGTATGTGGTTTAGTTGTTTATTTTACTATACGTTACCGAGCGAGGTGGTGCAATGTGCTGGACTCGCATTTGGGAGGATTCTTGTTCGATCAGTCTCTGGCCATCCTGATTTCGGTTTTCCATGTTTACCTGAAACTGCTCCAGGCGAATTCGAGGATAGTTACTTAACAAAGGCCACGGCCGGCTCCTCACCCAGTTCCTGACTTTGTACTAAGTTGTGCTTCTACTGACATCGCTGTTGAGACGTAATGCCCCCTTACCGTACCTATTAACGACAGTTCCAAGTTGTGAGTTTCTAATGCAGGCCTGTATATGATTCCCCTTCTGCAACTGTCGATATGTTACTGCTATCTCAGAGTTACACGCACACAGTTAAGTAGGTATTTTGAACTTTGTGGCTGTGTAATTTTCTGTAAATTGAAACATAAGTCGTTTGATTTCCAGATGAACCCGATCACCACGAATAAACAATAAAATAGTGGATATTCCCAATCGCGACATTTATACGTATTTTAAAACAGAAGCTATAAAACAGGAATATAACAAATCCTGCCAGCACATTACAGAGTCAATTGTATATATAGTCAGTGGTACTACAAAAAATTGTAAATAATTACTTCAAAACAGATATGTATCAATTAGAATATCATAAGACAAAAAACTCATGTAATATAATAAATAATTATTGTGACACTACTAAAGTTTCATTTATGTTTATTTATAATGGCCACATGACATTTATTCATGGTAAACATTTTTATTCACTGCGTGACGCAGCATCGCGGTATATGAATTTTTGCACTCGTGATTTTAACATTAACACTTTACTTCAGCCCAGTAGTTATTAATGTTCTGGAATAATATTCATTAGGCTTATTATGTAGAAAAAACGCAAGTTATTTATGTAGCTACGCTTATGTACAAATTATATAAATGCTGATGCAAATGAATACTATTTATATACATTTAATTCGTTTACTTAAGAAAACGAATAATGGATACATTAAATTAGAGTAAATACATATGAACTTTTAACAGTATAGTTAATTACATGTTACCATGTAATGGTTGTCTCTACTTACGTATAAATGCTTGTACATGACTTTGTCCTAGTCCTATCAGCAGGCAAGATGTACCTAAACTTATTTACCATGCACTGCACTCTCCTACAATATCTCAGATTATTTTTCTGTTTGCCAGCAATATTTCACATCGAGGCTTATTTAAACCATGCCAGTACGTTTATTAACACATCGGTAGTCACACTTTATTGTGAAATTTATACCATAGTTATTTCACAATTCACAGACGAAATTACCATAAAATGTGTAATTTTGAAGAAATAGACTGCAAAGGGAATTACAATTCTGATGCATGCAATTACAAAATTAATTAACTAAAGAAATTTAGAATTATTCAGTTTTACGCCACACAAATAACTATTTCAAACCTTTTTAACTATCTTATATAGGTGAAAGTATCCCACGAATTAATTTGAAAATATTTATAAATACATCGCATTCAAAATGTGTTACAGCACAACAGCACACTGCTACATTTAAAACTATACAGGTTTTATGAACATTTTTCACCCTTACATTAAGGAATGTGCCAACTTTTCTGTAAGTTACCTCGAAATTAGGGAAGGGGTAGACGAATTACTACTTAAAAAATATCTTGCAATGTAATTTGGCACTTTGAGTGTGTTCGTGTTTTGATAGATTACACATTCCCCCTCACAACAAATAAACCAATATTATCCTCAAATGTAAATTATTATAAATGTGTGATAGTGGGAAAATGTAAAAAGAAAGAGAGGTGGCCGAGAGACATTATTTGCCCCCTCTCGCCAATTTACTTACGATTGAGTTCTAACCAGCTCTGGTGTGTTTCCGACTCAGTAGATCGCATCACTGTATTTTACTTATACAAACTAAACGCCTGAAGTTAGACAATTTGTCATGCACCTGGCTAAATCATAGGATGGCCCTTCTTGGTATGCATTGATGAGGTGGAGAAGGGGAGGGTGTACACTGTCGCAGTGTTATTATCCTCCAGGGATAACGACGCGTCAATCAAGCTGAGGCACTAAGCTACTAGCAGGGTGCACACTCCACCAATCTTTCTGGATCTAAGCCTCACCAACTCCGGAGAGCTTGCAGTCAGAAAAATTTCTAGGGCCAGAGTGCTTAGGTATTTTTCTACCGTCACTGCGATTCGGGCTCGGTAACAATGTCTGAGCTCGTTATCCGGCGGGGTCATTCCCAGAGTTGCATATGTGGCAGTCGTGCGCACGATACATCAGTTTGATATACCGGATTTGTATTTATTTATCACGACTTAAAGGCGCAGTTGAGGCATAGTGGCCTTTTCTTACACTTATCCCGCTGCACCTCACATTTATTTGGCATCAGCTCTTAGCAAATGTTACATATTGCAATTATTTTTAAATTCATGTTTGAAAAAAGTAAACAAATAAAAATTATTATATAACTACACACAATTATAAAGTACAAAATTATAGGAAAACTATTGCGTAGGTGCGTAGTTTCTGACGGTTGTGCATTTCTGTATCACTACGTAACTACATCATTTCACCATTATCTGTTCTGAATACCATATTGTTGAAAGCCACATAAAGTGACGTAGCAACGAAACAGCCGATCACTCACGACTTCGAGTTATTGTTTATAAACTAGGTAAGATGCAAAAATGCAGTGTAATACTTGTTTCATTTTGAATTGCATTCGGCGACTTTGTGAAATGAAACTTTAACGCGCAATTTATTTACACGCATAAAGGGCTTCGAATTTGTAGTTAGTTCATCATAATAAAAAGTTAAACTGCAAACAAGAAAATAGTTTAAAGGAAAACGTCTGATTAGTTAGAGTAAATGCCTACTTAAGCAAGCGTGTGGTCATTTCTCATCTTCGTATGAAGGTTTGTGTTCTCAAAAATTGATTTGACAAGATAAATATATAAGCAGGAACAAATTGTAACTGACACCGTTTTACTTAGAGCCGTACAGTTTAGCTGTCTTGATATTTAAAAATAGGTAACTGGGATATACACTCACTGATTTATATCTTTACCACAGCATTCTTGTTTCTTTGTGTATTGTATAAAGTCAGCCTCAAACTATTTTTTTTTTTAAATTTGATTACATGTATTCAATAAAGTTATTAAAATACACATTATAAAATTAATAAATATGAACATTAATTTCTGCCGTCAAGGTGTTAGATCCGATCGTACAAGCGTAAGACACTGCCATGAATAATGTTCATAAAAAACCTACAGTAGGTTACTTATGGTTAGTCTAAATATTTAAAATAGCCTATTCAGTACTTAATGAAGTGAATATGGGACTAAATTTTAAGACGAGTTTACAGCTTCATTAGCCAGATGGAAAAATATAAATGAATTTGAAGCAGTACAGGAATGTAAGATTACCGGAAAACACGGATCGCCGAGAAGAATCACCAGCCAGCGACAACGTCCAGGATGATTGCCACATACGACAGTATGTTAGATACTCTGCTGGGAATCGAACCCGAACTCTAAAGTGATTTTCGCATGTGGGAATCGTGTCGGACGCCGCCGCTGGTCGGCAGGTTTTCTCGGGGATCTCTCGTAGACCCCACCCTCTCATTTCGGGTTTCTCCAAACTCACTTCGATGTCGAGCGCTAACCATAATATTTCTTTCGCTCTCTGTATGCACATCGAAACCGTTTTGATATTAGCAATTACAAGCCTGACGACAGTCTAATTTGTTTGGATTATTTATTCATTAGCACATGCTCGATCTGGACAGAAGGGGTAAGGTAATGTACAGTTGTAAGGAGGTAGTGAGCTGTAAACGAAGAGCAGCTGACCTATTATCACGTAACCATAGCCGAGTGTTTGAAAATGTGAGGGGAGAGACTACGAAGAGTACATTTACAAAGGCCTTGGCAGTTCTTGGAACAAATATGTGGTTTAGAACCAGATAAGAATCGTACCCTGCCCTATACACGGGTGAAGCTCTCCGTTGCTGTGACGTCACGCGTTACCCTCCTACGTACAGTTACTTGAAACAGTCGGTGCAGCAAACTTCATCCCTTACTCTGTTTTGTATATTCTGCGCATAAAGATTCTGTCGTAAATTTTAAAGGTTCGGAATGAAAACACTCGTATTTTCGTACTTACTGTTTCATTAAGTAAATCACAGGTATTCTATCACAAATAGCACAGTAACTTAACCATTGCAGCTTGACATTTTCAGTTAAGAATCTTTAAACGTAAAATGAATTAATATTAGGTCTAGAAATTGCATGTTCTATCGTTTAAGTTTTGCTAGTTGCTAATGAAGCCTTTTAGGAATATAACAAACTCAGTTCTGGGCCCTTTTCAAACGTCAAGACCGCACACAGCTTAATCAGCTCATGTGTAAACTGATAAGTTATCCATGAAATCCAAAGATCGCCATTTTATTCTTAGTTTCTCTTCAACGTGGAATGGTGTGACAAAATTTTGTAACAAAGTTGGTTAAGTTTCTGTCGCCTGA
This sequence comes from Medauroidea extradentata, assembly GCA_003012365.1. Lineage (NCBI taxonomy): Eukaryota > Metazoa > Arthropoda > Insecta > Phasmatodea > Phasmatidae > Medauroidea > Medauroidea extradentata. Next base: position 2,146 of record PNEQ01078529.1, on the reverse strand, counting down.
GATGTAAGGAAGTGCTAAAATGTAAATGTAACTATGGATACATCCGTCAGTTTGTTTGAGAACGCCACCAATTGAGAAAACTGCTTAAATTAACATGTTTCGAGCTCTACACTAAGCAAAGATGTGTACAGGTGAAATCCGAAACTTACATTCAAGGTGACGTGGGTTCGAATCCTGGCCTGGCCATCCTTGATGATTACTTTTTATGTTCTGAGTTTATGAATATGTTGGTTTAATATCTAATTACTCCTTTCTTATAGTTTTGGTTTGTTTCAATAATTTGTAGAGTGTAGACATTTTCACTTGGCGAAATACTGCCCGTGCATGTTACTAGTAAAAATCTCCTGCCTGCATGAATTCATTCATTTCTCGTGAGCCATTTCAGTTCTCTGGGTTTTGGTGAGATCCTGGATGACACAAGTTTCATTTTGGGGTTCCCCTTACAGCAGGTAGTCACAGCAAGTAGTTTCAAGACTTGCCACTCTGCAGCAAAACCAGTACATCCTAGACCAAATTTACGATAATTTTCGTTTTTCTAGCATTTGCGCGAAACTATCAATGTTAGCTGGTTGAAACCAACTGTGTTTTAAAACCATATTTAGTGTTTAGGATTGCGTTACTCTTTATTATCGTAAGTGTAAAACTTTTAATCACCACAGCAAATTATAATGTTTTTTTTTTGTTAAAATGTCACTTCGACGAAAAAAATAATTTAACGAAGTTCTAAGTGCCTCATTCTGAATAAACTTATAACGACCCTACAGATTGGTTTAGTTTCACTAGCAAACTAAGTTCAGTTGCGAAATTTTAACTAGGAAATCACAATTCATTGAACTATTTTGAAATCAAGCAATTAAAAACACTTCAAAGGTTTTGATTATAAATTTATATAACATTGCTTTAGTAAATAATTAAAATTTCTTTCCAAGCTTATTGCTAGGAATTCACCTTCCATTTGAAACTTAAATTATTAATATCGGACAAATACTTCTCGCGATATAAATTTAGAGACCTGAGATAGTGTTTCCTGGTACTACTGGTTGCAGATTATCCGGGATTCTAGCTAGGACTCAACCTTAAAGGTTTTCAAGTGCGATAAAATCATAATTTTATATTTTTATGAAATAATGCTAGTTTTATAGACGATAATTGTGAGTAGGCCTACAGTGTCCTCTTACGAAACAATTTTAGCTCGCATAGTTTTCTCATAACGGTGTTTTGAAGACATAATTTGCATGTTACACTACCATGCAAATAGTAAAAACCAACTGACTTACTGAATTGAAACAATTCACTGTTAACTAACATTCCATGAGCTACGCAACAAAGCATTTAGAAGCCCACACGTAATATTCTAAATTATAAAAAAACAGCGTAGTACAAGAAAAAATTTGAAAATCCTGCCATTTTTTAAAATACAAAAATAGTGAACTGAAAGTTTTTATAATACTTTGTTACATAGCCCGAGGCATGTTATTTCACTTGAAAATTATTTTGTTTCAGTAAGTCAAGTGGTTTTTGCTATTTGCGTGGCAGCGTAACGTGCAAATTTTGACTAGATGCACCATTATGAGATAACTATGAGAGCTAAAATGTTTGGTAAGAGTACACTATACTCACAAGTATCGTATACAAAATTAACATGATTTCATATAAATAAATGTATCGCACTTTAACACCTTTAAGGGGGCAGCCGCCTTCCTCGCTCAGTAGTGTAGTATAGTTCCTTCTATTGCAGGAGCCTAGGAGCCGGATCACCGGATCTGTTTTGTATTTTATACTCTTTCCTGTTAGGCTGTTCATCCACCATCTTCGTTAATGTCCGTTGTCTTTATACCTAGCTACCCTCATTGGCTCCACCCTCCATCTTGTTTTTTTTTTGTATTACTTATATAGTTGCCCTCTAGATAGGGCTGACAGTAGTTACTGATCGTCTCCTAGATGGCATTGATTACTAAGACTTTGGTGCTGAGTCTTTCCACCACAGGAGAGCTAGTAGCTATACCAATCGTCTTGGTTCCAGTGTCGTCTGCTAGATAGCATTGGTGTTGTATGTGCAATTGGTTTAGTCCGTCTCTGTTTTCAAGTATCACCATTAAGAGCGCTACCGCACCTAACCTAACCTAACTTAACCTGACCTGTCCTT
>PNEQ01078528.1:0-31764 GCA_003012365.1 Medauroidea extradentata | reverse complement strand
TGCTACAACATCATAGTCCTCACCCAGTTTTTTCCTCATGCGCTCCCCAAGGCCTCTAGCATGGCTGCTTCCCAGAATCAGTACCTTGGTCTTCCTGTTTCTGGTCTTCTTCACACGTTTGGGTGGAGAATCTGGGATGTTCTTGGGCTGTTCTTCATCCTCCTCCAAGTCGCTGAGGGCTACAAAGCTGTTTCTGCAAAGTACAGGCTCTGACAACTGTGGACAAACTAAGGGCGGGAATGAATCTCTACACACATTTTTGCTTTTTTTTTCTTTTTGGATACAAGACTGAAAGGGCTTTCAGATACTGAGGGGGGCAGCATTTTTGATGCTGTACAGATCTCTTCAAGGATTTCTCGGTTTTCATTAGTTACCTCAACCAGTTTTGTGGCCCACTTAGAATTCTCTGTTTTGCAAGACATTATTTCACTTTCTTTTTGTGCGACTTCGTTTTGCAGTTGGGCCACCTTTTGTTCCAAAGCCTTTAGCTGCTCGCCAAAGTGGCAATGGATGCACTTCCACTCGTCCGCAGGAACACACTCGGGATTAATTCTAGAACAACGAAAATGAAACCATCGGGAACAAAAATCACAATAAATACCGTCCTCGACAAATTCCTGGCAATGCTTACAACTACTAACTTCGAGAAACTGCTTGTGCTTCAGATATTTTGACTCGGCATCAAACAACTTAACTGTACTGTACCTGTTCCTGCTCAGGTGGAATCCAACATGTTTCATCATCGTAAATATTTACTCTAAAAGGTTTTCTCGGGGAACAAAAATTTAAATTGTTATTTGACTGAATTAATACAAGCTTGATATATTTTTCTGCCCTCAAAAATCGATAAATACAAGCAGAATTTGAGCGATACACTTAAAATGTAAACAAAAACAAAACACTAGCTACAGCAATGAAAATATAAACACACTAGGATAGTGTTAGGGAATGTTTCAAATTTTTACATTAATATTAATTAAAACCTTAAACAAACACGGATCGGCACTTCAAGTTTGATATGGAATCAAAATATTGAACAGGAAATCACTTGATTGATAATTTAGTTAACAAAATGTAATTAAAATCGGGAACGATAAAACACTCAAACCTGTGTGGCAGCCATATTGTTGTTACCTATCTTTTATCCTGTCTCTCATGAACGGATTTTAAAGCGGGAAACGGCATTTTACATCGTAATACCACACCAATGTGTTTAATTAATTTGCATGCCATTATAATTATCCGATATAATAATGTTTTAAAAATAATGTCTAAAACACCACGTTTTTTAAGTAGCCTTACGGGAGCAAGGCCACGAGTTAGACGAATTCAACGCAATTTACAGATTTTGAATATGTCAAATACTTTTGTCGGAAAAAGAAAAATAAGATATTAACATGTAAGGTGTCGCGATACAGGATTCGCGCCCCCACCCCATTTTTTACCTTCGCGTAAATAACAGTGTTAATGCGACAATCGGCTTCTGGCGTGCTTCCAAGGTCAAAAGCATCCTTCCTATCTCACTGCTGTAATGACATATAGTACTGTTTGAAAATACGTAAGGCTGGGTGTTACATTTGTATGACAGCGTAGTAATAACAGACAGAAACACTCAACAACTAAACCAACTATGCTACTGTTATTCATACACGGTTGTTAGTAAGTATCATCCAAGCTTTCGCCTGGTGGTAACTCAGGAAACCGTGGAAAACACGAAGCCATATGCGTTTCGTTTTCTACAGAGGTAACGTCACTACTCCTACGGGCTATCGTGTACGTCACAACTTTGTTTCTGACTCGCAGGAATAAATGTTTGTCTTGCAGTTGCTAGTTATCTTTTGTGTGTATGTGTAATGTGCTAAATCGGTGCAGATTTTGCAGATAAAACTATTACGTGACCGAATTTGTTAATGTTAATAAATTATGCACTGTGTCAATGTATGAGTTGCGTTTTGCATGGGATGAACACACGCAAACAGTGTTTATCATATCTAACTATACAAAATATCAATCTATAGTCAATACAGGCACCGCTTTATCGCGTCTTTTTTAATGTAGTTCGTAAAAGTCGGATTTATTGCTACATTCTCACACATATTAAGACTTTATAGCTGCATTTAGGAAATTAACCCTATTACTTCAATTCCCCCTATTGTTTTTCCCCACCATACCACCCCTGAGGTGCATGCACTATGCGAGTACAGAAATTTAATTGGAAAAAAATATAATTTACTTTATCATAAAAAAATGGATGATATTCCGCAAAAAAAAGTTTTATAAATCAATATTCGGGTCTCACTGTCGTGCAATGAATATATAGCTAGTCGAAAAGCAAATGTAGCCTAGTTATTATTAGCAAAGAATGTGTACATTGTCTCGTACCTGTAGTAACTGAAATTTCGTCGAAGCCTCTGAGTAGGCTACTGTTATTTACTTAGAATTAGTTTCCATATATCAACAGTTTAGGAAGACAGGCGGAACTAGTATTTACAGATGTAATGCAATGTCCAAAGCTCCTTGTTGAAATGCGTGAAAACGAATTTTTTTTGTAAAGGTACTACTCTTGCTACGTGGTGCCGTAATTCAGAACTGAACGAGGGAAATTTAGCCTTCATTAACACTGTTTCTTATTCAGCAATAGTATACATGGAATCATATTTAGATGTACATGTGTCTGCATGATCCCGACGTATTTGTGTGTAATTCAATCCCGGAAATACATATCAGACACAAGGTACAGTAATAAAGTATGAAAAATTTGTTCAATCACAAAGTGAAAATAAATGGACAGTACGGTTATTCAGAACTGTAACAGTAATTTCGTCTTTCAAAACACTTTCCACAACTAAATTAAGTGTATTGCAGAATGTTAAAAATTATATTGTATATACACCTTAAGAAAAATGTTATCTTCTTATTATAATTATTTTTGTGATACGTCAGTTCGGTAAGGCTAACCTTTGAACATATAACTATTTACACTTTCACGATCAGTACACACAGATGGGCATTCGAGGATCACTTCTAACAAGTACAATCGGCAAAATCCCTCTTGCATGTCCTGTGAGTAAGTATTCATTGGTACCTATTCTACCACCTTCCCCACAATCAGGTTAGTTACCTCTGATAATGTTATCGTTAGTCATAAAGTTTAGTATGCTTTCTTGGGTGTTACGAAACTTGGATACGTCTTGCATGATACTACTGAGTAAAAGTGATTGTTTCCGTAACGAAAGTGTAGCGAGTGACTGCCACGTTGCAACACTAATGAAGGAGATTTCCCGGCAGTATAAAAAGGTAAATTGTGTATTTTAGATTTGTCAGGTTTCCGTATCAGCAATCATGGGCGTCACAGGCTCGTATTATTTCCGAGGTGAGGGGGGGGGACTAAAATTTTTCAATTGTTGAGAAACATCCATCTCCAAAAGAAAGCGGGTGGTCCTGGAGTCCACCCCGTAAAATTGTGGGGTTCCAAGGTGCAAAATGGGATTATTTAAGTATTTCTCATTCCTAAAATATGCAAATTACTATGCTGGTTGAAACAGCAATTTTCCTTTTAGAACATATTTTTAAGTGAACAGATTTACAAAAAGAAAAAAACAGTTACCATAGGTACATGTTGGAGCCCTATACACACCACAAAATAATGAATTTAAATACCGGGACAAACCTACCAGCTGCAGTAGCAGTAAGAATGTTTGACACAACATGAAAAATTAACTAAAATAAACTTTTATTCACTGTAATTATAGTATCTCGCCTGATCACCTTAGCATATTTTTAAAAAATATATTTTCGAAACTTGCCAAAAATCTGAGTAAACATTTCACCGAATTTCAGCACATAAACATTTATAAAGATCATCTTTAAAATTTGTCAATCGTTACTACATTTGGCATTGGTATAGAACAGAAACCGCCCGCAATGAAAGAATGACGCAATGGAGGAAACCACACAAAACTGTAAAAATATTTTCTTGCAGATATATAAACTGATAAACGTACAATTTTACGCTTCCAATTTATTTATAAAATCTTCTGTGATTAAGTTCAACTCAGCATAAATTTCACAAAACATAGCCTACATTTACTTTCAAAAAATATATTAAGCTATGCATCTACATATCTTTAATAATGACACACACAAATATATAAATAATAGTTTTTTGTTATGCGTAATATTTTTCGAATAATATAGTCCATTCTCGGTAAAGTAGTGAGCACTTGAGGTACCTCTAATTTCGTCAGTTTACACTTAGTAAGAAATTACAACACAAAATTACTTACCTAATTCTCTACTAACTTTACTGGAAGCAAATAACCAAGCATTCATGTGTAAAACGTTACACAAAATTTTAATTCAAAAGTACTAATTTTATCACGAATGAACTAACAGCAAATAGGTTTTATCTATAGTTCTTAAGTTATTACAGCGCAGGCTTTGCTAACGAGGTTATTGACAAATAAAAATATATCAGTGATCACAGAAATAGTATGATACATTATACTACGTAACTCTATATAGTGGCCTTTATTTAGCTTACCTATGTTAAAAACTTTTGGAGATGATTACTTATCAAAATTGAGGTATAGGCTAGTTACACTATGACATTTTTGCCTATAACGCAATTTGTAAGGGAGGTATTCACCCTTAAAATATAATTTTGAAATTATATTTTGGCAAAATTTTGGAAACAACGTAGTGTTAACTTTTAATTCTGTGCGCAATGATACGTGTTATAGAGATCTTCGACCAAATCCAGAAACTGCTCTTTAAAACTCCCTTCCTGAAAATGACAGGGGTGGTTACCTTCTTATTGACTAGAACTTTTGTGGCGTTGGGATTTGTGAACATTTTATGTTGCATTTCTAAGCAGTACATCCCAAGCAACATAAATTATATTATTTTTACAAGTCACTAGAATGCACAATTTGCTATAAAATTAATACTAGCGTGTCTGTGCAGACAATAAAATACCTGGCACGAAGGCAAAAACTGCTACACCAGCAATGTAACTGCACACAGCAAGCTTGTAAATGCAATTTTCACTTATCCTGTGCTACAGTTCTTTGGAACCATATCACATCACACATTTCACACCAAGTAAACCTCAACAAATTTACTTTCAAGCAATCCATAAATTGGCAGGCCTATCACACACACCATCATTGGTATATTTCATTTGTGAATTTCTTTGCCACAGAAATTCGTGTGCTAACAATGCTACTGCAGCATCTGATTATTTTTAAGATTTATTTCTTTTAAACGGTGAATTCTAACGATTTAAAAAAAAGAGGAACTTTTATGTTTCTTGGTAATGTATTGATCAGAAAATTCAAATAGAATGTTTGCCACAGAAGTTCACTCAATGAGAGAGTGTTATTTCCATGAAGGGGAGTGTTCTAAAGGGTGGCTTCTTAATACGTTGAAAATCTCAATAACACTAAACACAGAATTGAATTTTAACTCATCGTCATTTCCAATATTTTTCAAAAATACAATTTAAAATTAAATTTGCAAGTGTGAATTTCTATCTTACGAATTGCAGTAGACACAAATTTCATTGTGAAACTATATATAAATTGTTGTAAAGGATCACGTCCTAAATTTTGTAATATAAGTTAAGAAACAACCTGTATATTTTGGATGAGACGAAATGAAAAGACGTATTACTGGGGGATACGTGTCCACCCCGTCCCCTATGGTTCGATGCCCGTGTCGGCAATGATGTAGTCATTCTAGGGTCGATCAGCTCTGGAAGAGTGATTTCTTCAGAGCAAAACTTCAACTTTTGAAATTTTTTCTTCTTCCATAAGTCATCGTTTCTGTTCATTTCTTCAATACGTAAGTCTTTATATGTCCTAACTATAAATTAACAATTTATTCTCTCAGTGATTTTGAGTTATCCCTGTATCAGGAAGTTGTAATTGTGGTTCAGTTTCAGTTTGCTCGTTTACAGATCTATGAAAAAATCCTTTGACTTGACAGAAGCTTCAGGAATAGTCATGTCTTTGGCGAATTTCGGGCACTTGATTTCAAGTATTTCGTCGTATCGGATTACACCATCAGAAGTAGCACCCTAAAACCCATAAGTTTTGTGAACAAACAATCCACAGGCCAGTTATTTACTCGAATCTCTTTCTTGCAACGTGTTCGTGATTACGTCCATATTCTATCGCTTGAGAACGGTATCTTTCGTACAGCAACTTTTTTTACTGCTGAAGTCAACATTTTTTGTAGATTCACAACTGCACGAAGTTTGAAGCAGTTAACCTGTCCTGTCGAACAGAGAACCATTTTCATTTTCGGTTTGTCCTCTTGTATTTATCTCCAGTGTTTTTCAATCTTCGTCACTTAAATTCAACGCTTTCCGTTTTTCTTTTTTTTAAATCTTCCATTTCAATGTCATCAGTATCCAATTGGTAACATAGATCGCTACAATATTTGGTTGGCAATAATATTCTCTTCTGGTAACGGTATTTTCCTGAAATCAGAAAAAAAAAAAAAACAAATTGAAAGGTACTGTAACGCAACAATCTGCCATATGATTATCAACTGTTGTTTGTTACAAATAATAATGTACTTTTCCATAATATTTCCTCTTTTCATCTGAAACCATGCCTATGTCACTTCGTAACAAGTAGTTTATTATCTATTCATATTACAAGCAAGTAATATTGTACATGTTTTCAGTTACCCAGTTATGAATAAAGTACGGATACAAAAACAGGCGTACCTGTTTTTCTATATATTTGTACATTTGTTTTGTTTCAATTGAGCTCCTATTTGAGAGAGATCACTACATATTTAACCAGAAACGTATGAAAAATTAATGAAACGTCCAGTTATAAGTATTCTTAACTCAATACTCATAACAAGAACTCTTATTGTAAGGCGATATACAATCAACTACACTATTGAGGAATGCTCAGGAGCGCATGGTTTGGTTCTAATCTGTTGAGTGTTTGTCTGCAATTCGCAGAACATTTGACAATGTATTTGACTATAACAATACACAAATGTTGTGCATTATTTGATAAACCATTGGTCATTGTTTCAGAAGACTGTTTTCTCCTCCCATTCACTGTTGACACACAGGCAGCAGCCAAAATAATATTGACATTGATAATATGATGTATATATGAAGTTACAAAGTATTTGTGTGAGTGTGAGTATGTGGAAGGGGGTTCGCGACATGTGTATTTACGTAAAATTATTTATATTGATTACTAAAAATCTGATGTCCTTCATTACATGTGTAGGATAAACATCTTCCTCCGATTTTAAGTTTGGCTGGCTTTATTTTATCTAGTAGCTTGAATTTATAAATATGCGTTTTATTTTTCCTTATTTCCATTCTAGCTCCAAGAGAAACAATATCAGGCGATACCTAAGTATATCAGAAGGGGTCCTTTTTTGTCATGAAGTACGTAACTACTTGATTTAGTCCGCCTTAAAAATACCGCTCTTGTGCACCACCCCTCAATTGCGACAAATTACCATCAGAGCCAAATTATTAGTAATATTATTATTTGATTCAATTAAAATTTTAGCAATGTGTGGGAAAATGCAGTCCGTATATGTTACCAAGTTTGTATGAATGTGTCATGTTATCATACCAGAATACATTGTTCCTACATCGCCAATTCATTAATTCAGTTTATGTAGTACGCCATTGTCGTAACTGATACGCACAGACATGAAATTAAAGTGAATTAGGTTCTACGGCACTGTAGGCAAAAGTCTTGAAAACCGATGAGCATAAATGGTGTTAGTGAAGTGTATAGTCGAAATGAAGGGGTAGGGTAAATTGGAGAACCCCGATGAAACCCGCCCAACGGCGACATCGTAAGGTATGATTTACCTGGCCGGGGATTGAACCCGGATCGCCCTGTTGGAAGGCGAGCAATCTAACCGCTTTGACACCGCGGCCCACTAATAACATTGATCGCGAAATATTTTTTCCAATATATTTACAAATATATCAACCTCATCATTGCATTACATACCTCTTAGTGCCAAATTCTTTGTGTTCGCAAGGAAGCATTCAGGAATCTGAATCGCATTGGGCAGTTACAGTGATTGACTCGATTGGCGAGGGTTTCTGCCAGCCATTTTCTCTTTGTGGTGTTGATAAAACGAAGGCTTGTTTCCTGTAATTAGCCAATTAAATAAATAACTACAAAATTGCTACATTAGGTACCTGTACCACTGGTGAGGTAAGAGAGTTTTACGGCCCTAGGTCTTCAGAGCCGATGAGGGTGAAATAAGGTGAAGGACCACACATCATCCATGCCCCGTCCAGATTCGAACCGGGGCCCTCTCGCACTGTAGACCGGCGCCTTACCGACTACGCTATGGAGGTTGGCAATATCACAAAATAATACGCACGAAGACAAAATTATTATTGTTATACTGATAAATAAGTAAGCAACAATCTCATACATTACTTTATTTTGTATCCTCCATTTTACTAGGCCACGGGGTACTGGTTTTCTTTTTCTTTTCGCCGTCAAAGACAACCTTTTCTTTCTTTCTCCTTTTCCTGTTACGGCTTTGCATTCCACTGGTTGGCTACTTGAAGAGGTGCCTGGGTCAGCGCTGTTTGTGACGATATCCCCAGAAGCCTGGTTTCTGACACTGTATCATCAGCAATTGGAACGGTAAGAAAAAGAAAGGTAAAAGGAATATAAAACCAAATACAGCCATCCTTATACTTATTTCATTGGTAAATTCAACCTAGCATCAGATCTGAATATATGCCACTAATGATAGTCATCCTTTTCTTCAAACACATTTTTTGCGAACTAAAAAATGTATATGTTACATGCAAGTTGTGGAAGAATAAGAACGAATTTGTTGAGATAAATATGTAGCGAGGGCATCTAGTGATCACTTTATCGTGAACAGCTTATATAAAAATAAATAAATAAGTATATATATATATATATATATATATATATATATATATATATATATATATATATATATATAGCATACGGATGCACAACCTATGCACAAGAAATATTATTATATTACATACTTTTTCGCAAGCTTCATCCTCGTATCAAGTTTTCTTCTTTTGTAAGAGAGCCGTAAAACATTTTTCCCTTGTGGGTATTTTCCATTCCGCGCATAATATATCTAATGCATCATTAATTCTATTACTAAATGTAAACGTACCTTTTATAGTTCTCTGTTATGAATAAAGGAGGAACATTCAATTACTTGCTCAGCTAACTAGAATTGGCGATACGAATGACAAGTACATCCATATTCTGTATGTGGATACGGCCTCTTGTTGTGCTGCCGCCTATGAATTTACAGGAGGGTAGCACCGATAGCCGCACATAACAGTAAATAAAACGGAATAAAGATATACAATTACAGCAGCATTCTCAGAGGCGTGTTGAACCTGCATGCGGTTGCTAGCTCAGTCTGAACTTCCTACGTGGTAGATAGCTGCCAGAGTGATTGGGGGGGGGGGGGAGAGGGTGTGTGTGTTATCCTGTTTCAGTTGCTGCGGCCTTGTTTTATACCGCCTTCTCCACCTTTCTCACAAACCGAGTCGTCGCATGACTTATCACATACAGAGGCTAGCAGACATACGTGTGTGCAACTTGACCAGTGTTATCCTTTACTTCTCTTTCCAATCCTATAAATTTTTACTGTGCGAACAATAGTGAACAAACAGCTACCGCAAGCACGCTTGTGACAGTTCTAAAATGTCAATAGATATTGCGGGGATATCAGACACAAGTGAAGCATTTGTACAACGTGAGTTAGGTAAGTAATATGCGCATGACAGTGTAAAAGAACAAATTGGACACCGAAAAGGCATACAGGCTGCAAACATAGTGAAGTGACTATAGAAAGTTTTACCGCCCGAACACAGACGTACTGGCGTGCAAATCTGTAGTCGCCTGTCAGTATTACCACAAGAAGATTTTCCGCAAATTTTATGTCTGTAATACAATTGAGGTACCGAGAAACTAGGCTTGCTTTGTAATTTTATCCCGTTGTTCCAGAGCAATTGTAAACCACCCTGTCTTTTTATTTCATTGGTATTTTACTTCCCGTCGATAGCCCAAATAATTAGACATGGTTGCACGTATATTTTGTCTACCAACTAACTAACCTAATAACTCAGATGCCTACCCAGGACTCAAAACCACAACGTTTCACACCGATAACCGACGTCCAACCGACTGCACTACGGTTGCTCAGTCAGTAGAAGTAACTCGCATGAATATTATAAGAGCCTTGAACACTTGGATAACGTCTAAACCCACCAGGAATCCTAATACAAAACTGACTACACTAGCAGACACTGATGATAAAGAAGCCGGCGCGGAGCGGCTGAAAGACGAGATAGTCCAGTCATTTAAGCTTAAACTAGGTAAGAATCTCGGAATTCGAGATACCCAGCTGTAAGTCTGTACATACTTGTATATTGACACCCTAAAAGTTGTCTCAAAACCTACATATGGTAGGGTGTACGCAACTATAAAATTTCAAGATCAAAGGTCACAAAAATCTGTTTTTTGCGCTTTTTTTTTGTAAGTTTCTCATTTCCTATGGGTTTTTTGCTATTTGTATTTATTATCAATATTGTAGAATACAAAATTCTCTACAAATTTTGTTTTAAAAAAATTTTTATACGGTGAACCGTTTTCGAGATAGAGGGCGGAGCGCGCGGTCACAGGATCACTTCAGGTCAACCGGTGCCTCCGGTCGAAAACGCGCCATATATAGTTGATGAACTATCGATAAATCAATTATTACAAATATTTGTCAATGTTTATTAACTATTATATTATATTTTATCATTTTCTTCATGCATTAAATCTATATCTATTCAATAATACTAATAACCGTTTCCTAAAATTAAAAAATAATTAAGGGAAAAACTTAAATCGTTATATAATTATAGTCCCATTTACACTAATGACATTTTAAATAGAAAATAATTAAGTGCATCTTCTTAATCATGTTGTATGGAGCAGAGAAGATACTTTTTTCTAATATTTTTGATAAATACATGAATTATTTACAAAGGCATTACTGTTCCAAAATAATTGTTGTATTTGACGGATATTCAGACTACAGTAAGAACATGAAAGCTATGGAGCAGCAGAGAAGAACTGCTGCACTTTAAAAAACGTATGAAGTCTGTTTCGTTAAAACAATGGTTGTACCAGTTACTCAAGAAAAATTCTTATCAAATCGAAATAATAAAGACATGCTCATTAATATGTTAATTGAAAAATTACAAGCTGCATATATTACTACTAAACAAGCCAATGATGATGCGAATGTTCTTATTGTTGAAACTGCAATTGAAGAATCAAAGTCTGAAAAAACTGCAGTTGTAATAGGACAAGATATTGATTTACTTGTTATTTTAATTGGGCGTACACTGTCTTACGAACAAGAAATTTTCTTTAAAAAAGTTGGGAAAGGAAATGTAAAAATGGAGATATACTCGACTAAAAGTTTTGATAATTATCCTCATTCCAAAACACATATTTTATTTCTGCACGCATTAAGTGGCTGTGACACAACTTCTGCGCTTTTTAAAAAGGGAATAAAATAATTTTTAAAAGTTTTTGAGAAACTGACAAATTTGGATGAACTAGCTGTAGCATTTGAGGAAGAAAATTGTTCGGCCCAGATATTATTAGAGAGTGCAACTCAAACCTTATTGGCAGTCTATAATGCTCCGAAATCTGTGAAAAATCTAGATCATCTTCGTTATATGCATTACGTCAATTCTACAAAACTTAATAAACCTGTGCAGCTTTCAAATATTCCACCAACAAGTGCAGCTGCTTATCAACATTTCAAACGTGTATATTATCAAGTTCAAACTTGGTTAGGGCATGATTTGGAACCCCAGGTATGGGGTTGGGCAATGCGAAACGATTTTCTGGAGCCTATCATGACAATTTTACCACCTGCTCCAGAAGATTTGCTAAATACAATTTTCTGCAACTCTGCGCGCTCTCCGTCATCTATCTCGAAAACGGTTCACCGTATAAAAATTTTTTTAAACAAAATTTGTAGAGAATTTTGTATTCTACAATATTGATAATAAATACAAATAGCAAAAAAACCCATAGGAAATGAGACATTTACAAAAAAAAAAACGCAAAAAGAAACGATTTTTGTGACCTTTGACCTTGAAATTTAATAGTTGCGTACACCCTTCCAAGCGTAGGTTTTGAGACAACTTTAAGGGTGTCAATATACAAGTATTTACAGACTTACAGCTGGGTATCTCGAATTCCGAAGTGAACTTACTATAATGACTGGACTAAGAGCTCTGGCGGGCTCATCCGCGGACGGCCTTGGTCGCTTGAATTAGTGTAGTGAATATCTTATTTGTCTGTTTCAGTCAAAACTACTTGACTTATTCAAATTCTGTTAACTTGGTGGAATTCGTCAAACTAATGTCCACGTTCCTCTAAGGCGACTATTTAAAACAAATAGGTTTTTGAAAATATATCTTTAAAAATGACTGTATCGGATAATTTAAACGACATGCAACCTAATGCGACCTAATTACCTACATTAGTAAGGTATTACGATGGACAATGCCATTTGCTGACTTAAAATCCGTTCAAGGGTTGTGGAGTTATTTATGTAGAATTTTTTGGTCCCGAAAGTGCTGCCATCACGCTGTATAGATTCACACTATACATGGGGGACATTTAGCCTTAGGTAGGCCTACAGTAGATGCCGTGTCGTTTATGCGTCAGGGCCAACTGCGAGCTAGGTTAAATGTTATATTTCCTGGTTAGTAGTAAATTTCAAGTTCGCGTTAACGAACATATGTAAAAGCAGAGTGAATTTTGGTGTATAGATCATGTATTAAAACGTAACTAGATTACCACTGTGACGGTATGATAGAAAAAGTTTATTTAAATTTCATATCATTATTGAGGTGGCCAATTTTAAGTTCAATTTAATGTGTAAATATTAAGTTAAAATTATTCGTTGAATATTTTTCGATTACATTGATCGTAAAATCCTTTTAAAAATTAGAAGTTTAGCTGTGAACGTGCAACGTTTTAATACGTGGTAAATGTGAACAGTAGCTACTCATCGTGTACCGGTCAAACTAATAATTTTGGAGGTAGTTTATTAAAAGTAATGTTTTATTAGTGGTTAGAAGTAGTCATACTATGTAAAAAAATCGTTAGGTCAGTTTAGGTTATGTAAGGATTAATTTGATTAGGATAGTTTAGGTTAGGTAACCTGATCTTATGTTAGGTTAGGACAGGGTCGGTTAGTTTACCCAATCTTATGTTAGGACAGGGTAGGGTATTTTACTCAATCTAATCTAACCTTACCTAAAATAACATAAACTAACCTAAACTTTAAAATGTTTAAATGGTACTACATGTAACCAACGTTGAACCATTTTTCGTTAATTGACTATACAACTAAAATGAATAGTTAGCCAGTATTCAGATGTACACACTGATAAAAGCTAAGGAAACTTAACTTGTAAAATATAGGATATGAGACGAATAAAAAATATAAGGCAAGAACACAAATTAATAGGCCTAGGCCTACTGTAAATCAAACAGGATATTAATCACTATACTACTCAATCACACTGAAATATACTTACTTTCCCAAAGTTATTATTTCGAAGGTAAGTAAGTTTAATATTAACTGCAAAAAGTATTAGCGCTATAAATGTACAGGTAGGCTACTTTACAAAACATATTACCTCGGATGTCTCCAACATTTTTATACAACTTATTCTTATTATTTCAGAATTTTACAGGGCTCTGTACTCAACACTTTGCAAAGCCCTGGTATTGAAGACATATTAAGTTATATACCATAAGAAGTCTGTTTGTAATGTAATTCTTTCTTAGCGTAAAACATATAATAAAAAACTTAATGAAACACTAAGCAAAGATTATGTTTTTCCAATCACTAAAGAATAAATGATTGAAAATGTATAACTCAACATTTTTTAAGTACAGGTTAATTGAATATAATAGCCCTCTGTGAATATAATATGCATAAACAGTAGAATGCCATGCACAATATAAAATACATTCTATTGTTTTAGCATTTAACAAGCTAAATATTATGTAAGTACATTGTAACATTTGACATGCTATCAACATATATTAAGTGCCATAACTCTTCACTGTGGAGTACAATCAAACATATTACAATAAAATATTATCTAATTGAATAGTTGTAACTTTAACATGTTCTCATCAATTTTCAGGGCCATGAATCTTCACTGTCGAGTGTAATTATGACTGTTTCAGTTAGAATCCCATTGCACTTCTGTAAAGTACGTTTTAATTGTAATATTGTAACATTTTACATGCTATCGACAATTTTCAGGAAAATGGCTTTTCACTGTGGAGTGTAATCATACAAATTACAGGTAGAATCACTGTGCACCACTTTAAAATATGATGTAATTGCAGTATTGTAACATTTTAAAGGCTGTAAACACATTTTCAGGGCTATTAGTCTTCACTGTGGTGTATAATCACACCTGTTCTAGGTAGTGTCTCCGGTCACAACTTTATAATATGATGTAATTGCAATATTGTAACATTTAACGTGCTATGAACATTTTTTCAGGTCCACGATGCTTCACTGTGGGTGTAAACATACACGTACCAGTTAAAATCACCATATACCACTTTAAAATAAGATATAATTGCAATATTATAACATTTAACACGCTATTAACACATTTTCAGGTCCGTGCAGGGCTGCCGTTTGGTAATTTTCGAAAATTTTTGTCATTATAATTAAGTTATGTAATTTTTTCTAATTTTTTTTAGACGAAAGAGTTATTTTTCTCATTTTTCAGTTTGTCATTGGTAGTGATGCCTGTTTTTCTCAAAATTTTTGTGTGATTACCAATCACTGCTTAAAATCATGAAACGTGTACCAAAAACCATGTGCGAAATAACGGAAGAATGTCACAATTTTTTATGTGTCCTGTAGTAAAATGAGTCTTTGATTTATGATATAAATTGTACATCAATCGAAAAAATGATTTTCAACAACTGTGAAACAAAGTTTTGAGTGTACTAAATTAAACATGTTTACGTGTTCATATATCCCTGACTACGTGCAACCTCTTTTAATTTTGTTCCCCTGCCTGGTCTTTCTGGTACTACTTCAAACTCACATCCATGTCAACCCTCACCAGTACTAAACCCCTAGATGTTAGTTGCTGACCAAAATCTTTTCACTTTCAGTTTTGGTTGTGATGTTTAGCAATAAAATATTATGATTTAATATGGCAAAATGAAGCACGAACAAAGAATTTAACGTTTGTAATGCAGTGTCATAATGGAAAATTATAGACAAACAATTTTTGTCACATATAGCGTAAAATGCAAGGAACGAATGTAATAATAGAGCATAAATTTTACAGACGGAAAAACAAGTGAAAATAAGGATGAAATTTTTGCATTTTGATTAGAAAATGTAGAGGCAATACACAAATGAGCACAATCAAGGTATTTAGGTTGTGCTTGTTTTTGTAAAGTCAAATTATTAATACCGTTTTTTTTTAATGTGATGTATAGTCTGTCTCATGTTACTTTTCCGTATTTTGACATTTCTCTTCTGAGAAATGTGCCTGGTAGTTCTATTATTTGGAGCTTTAAACCTACCTGGCTTCCTGGAAAAGCACTGTCGACACAATCCTACTTACAGGCTCAATTCTCAGAAGTAAAGTTTCAAAATATGGAATTCTTACATGAGACAGACTGTAAATAAATATATATCACAGCTTTAAATTGTTTGGTATAATTTTAGTTCCAATAGAATTTTTTGTGTGTGTGTGCGTGTATGTGTGTGTGATAAATACCTAGGTAATACATGATTTTGTCTAAAGTAATTATGTATTTACTTGTAGCTCCCATTTAATTTCAGTGTATTTGTGTGTTTTAAAGGTCTAAAGAATTCATCAAATGGTATAACAAATGTGTAGAATTTCTGTCGTTAAGTTTAATTAGTAAATATTTATAATGAAAATAATTTTATTTAAATAATTAACAAAGGTAAGATACTTTACATTTAGTACTGCTGACATACTTGTTGACACAGCAATATATAAAAATTTATTAGGAAGTTACACAAAAATTAATGAAAAAGTTTTTAATTAATATTAGTAAGTTATTACCTTATCATTTTGTAAATTATCCATGTTGTATAAACGTTTCTCAACAAATGTGTAAATAGCCTTGCAAATTCAATTTTTTATTTTGTACCGAAACAACATTTGCAGTTTTAAATTTCTCTCAGAAAAGCATTTTAGGTGTGTTTTCAGCTCCAAGAGATAGTGTCGTTGCACAGCTTTAATGTCATTGCAATCCCTGTTATAGTAGACATTTTGTTGATCTCCTGTGTGATGAATGGAAAATTCTCCACGAGGAAAAATATTAAAATGCTCAAGAAATGTCCGCATTGATATTTATTGGACTGCGTTTTTTATGAAGAAGCTTTGCAGAGACACGTTGAAATTTCCATTGATCGCAGCATTGGCTACAGTACCACTCTCCCTCTATTGTTAGGCCAATGTAGAGTGTATGGTTTTCTTGTCACGGTGGACTTGTTCAGAAGATGGAGCTTCCTTGAGAATAAAAACTTTTGAAGCTTAAATGGTTGCTAAATGTTGTCCGATGAAGACTTACAAAAATGTACACTCTATGTCATGGGCAAAGAGTTGCATTCCAGTCCTTAATCTGCCCATAGCAAATGTATGCATCATATGGAACAGTAAATGGAGAAAGCTTTTTTTTTATCAATACAACATGAGAATAAATAAAAAGAAACAATTTCAACAAATAAAAATAAGCGAAACTGATTGAAATTGATGGGGAGATTTTCAAACACTTCCATCAAACAGAATGTGAGAAGATAAAAACTGCTAGTATACTCTACAAACAGCAAAAAGGAGGCCAAAAAATTGCAGGTAGTATAATATACATTGAAGAATTCTCACTCGCATAGTTAAATAATGAATCATTTTCAACGCAGGGGCGAGCAGATGTGACGTATGCTGAAATTAAAAAATTAAAAGCTATGTTGATTAAAAGTTTTATTAGAAAGGTGCCTAAATAAAAAATTTCAGTTGCAATAGTGCATCATTGTCAATATTATGGGGCACCACAAAAAACCATCGTTTGAAGTATCTAGAATGTTTGTGCTAAATTTTTATTAATTTTTAATTGTTGTTCTATGAGTGTGCTAACTTATAATTGCTTCAGCGAGGAAATAAACATATTTGGTGGTTTTGAAATTGGAGTAAAACATTTTACAATCGTTGGTTAGTTAAATTAGTTATATTTTTTAGTGCACAATTGTTTATTGGTTGCAATTTTTTCATTTCACTAAGTGTTTTAACATTTTTAAAAAGTTTTAAGACAAAGTTTGACTAGCAGACAAATTGATTTGTTGTTGTTTCAGTCACCAAACCAATGTTTATAATTAACTGTGTTTAATGTGCACCATAAAAAATTATACACTGGTCATTTTTAGTCATATTTTGGGTTAAATTAATTAGTTTTCTCATTTATTTGAGCAACTACTGGGAGTTGCAGCCCTGGGTGAATTCATACACGTACCAGCAAGAATCATTACGCTACACTAACAAATGAAATGTAATTGCAATATTGTAACATTTAACATGCTAGCAACACATTTTCAGGTCCATGACTCTTCATTGTAGGTGTAAACATAGACGTGGCAACTGGATTCACCGTGTACTATTTTAAAGGAAGATGTAGGTAATTGAAACATTTAACATGCTATCAACAAATTTTTAGGTCAATGACTGTTCTCTGTGGAAGTAAACATACACATTCCAGCTAGTGTCACCATGTACCACTTACAAATAAGATGTAATTGCAATAATGTAACATTTAACATGCTATCAACACATATTCAAGGCCATCACTAGACACACTGGAAAATCGTGGGAATAGTTGGGTATTTGCTAGGCTCCAACATGCTGTACATAACACTGAATGTTTCGTATCGACATTGGCTGTGGTTTATTTGAAGCACTGTTTCTCTCTTCAATAAACCCAGTTAGAACGATACAGCTTGAACACACAGCGTGTGTGATTTGCCAGAAAACTGTTCACACGTGTCATGGTTAATATACTACAGTTTATTGGAGACTATCTTAAACATTTTCGCTATTTTCCTGTGTCTCTAGCCATCACTCTTCACTGTGGGTGTAGCCTAATATTACGCTACCTTCATTTACACTGTACCCTTTTTTTGCTTGTGTTTTTTAACATAGTAATTATTCTCTTTGTAAGTGACCACTGTACTGTAAGTGTAGCTTCAAAATATAATGACCCTTGTAGGGAATTTAAGTTTATAATGTCGACTTTTGCACTTTTTATCAAATGAACATGTTAAACAACAATCATGTTGGTTTTGCTACATTTTGTATATAACATCGTAAGATTCGTGTCTTCCTCTTGTGTACACTTACTTATCAGTGTGGCATTTGTTTGCTGTTTATTTTATAACATCTTTTATGACAGTAGTTATTTAATTAGCAAATGGGTTCGTTCCATTGGTTGTGCATATTAATAAGACCACCAGATGTTAATTTAGTAGTAGGTTTTTTTTATTTCCTGTTCACTTCTCTTTATATATTTAGTGATAATTTCAAGAATGTGTTGCATTGTCATATAATAAACAGTGTGCTGCCTTTTATGGTTGAATATTATTCTTTAGAAATAAACATAAATCATTTTTCTTACTTTTTAAAATGTCTAAACATTTTGCAGTGTCTGCAACTCTACAACTGTAGTTGAAATTATTCCCAAGCAAATTTTTATTGGCCTGGTACAAACTAGAGCAATAAACAGAATACCACAGAACTTTTTACTAAATTTGGAAGTATGTTAATTTCAGGTGAAAGGAATAGATCTAGCTGCTGAAATAGTGTGACACCAAATATTAATTTTTAAGCTTTAGTCCTTATATAATATAAAGAAGCTTACAGCACTTGTACCAAACCAAAATGGTAGTAAATTTAAACATAACTAATATTTGTGTCCAGTAAAGTCAACATAATTTTTATCATCTACAGTTTTTCATTTGCCTAGTAAAGTTACCTTTCTTTAACAACACCATGTTTAATTAATGGTTTGCAGACTATCCTATCTTTAGGAGCACAGCAGTTAAGTGTGTGTGTGCACGAGCCACATATTAAAGCGACAGACACGTTAAGGTCTACCGCAATTTTCATCACCAATATTTTATTTTTTATTTGTACCAGATATTTTTTTTCTTATTTTAGACACAAAATGTGACTAAACTTTGCTCTTATTAATTTTTTTTCTCTCTCATAGTTTTTACGTAATGGCTTGTTAAAGCCATATTTTGCATGTTTCCGTTTTAAGGACAACACTAAAACCAACTGATATACCAAACTCAAAAAAATCACAGTGGATAAAAACACTGCAGGCTACAATGTCATGCTAATGAAAATAAAAGATAAAAACTATTTTTATTTTTTAAAAATGCTGAAACATAAAAATTAAAATTAAAATTAAAAAAAACGCAATATTTCTTAATATAAATAATTTTTATTCTTTCTTTTTATGAGGATGACATTGTAGCCTGCAATGTCTTTATTCACTGTGATTTTTTGAGTTCGGAATATCAGTTGGTTTTAGTGTAGTCCTTAAAACGGAAACATGCAAAATGTGACTTTAACAAGCCATTACGCGAAAACCATGAGAGATAAAAAATTTCATAAGAGCCAAATTAAGTCAAATTCTGTGTCTAAAATAAGAAAAAAATATATCTGGTACAAATAAAAAATATAAAAAAATTGTGATAAAAATTGCTGTAGACCGCGCCCTTATCTGGAGATGCTAAAACTAAATTTTTACTTAACCTTCAGCTACGGCTGACTTGAAGCTTAGCAGAAGGTAGCAAACTTGGGCCTAAGCCTATACGTATAACTGGTAACTTTACCATGCATGAGGCTTGAAGTTCCTAGATATTTTTATAACGCTCCAATACAACCGTTTAGAAATTTTACAGTATAAGGCCCAGTTTGACCAACCTGTGTTAAGCAGTTAACATTTGTTAAAGAAGTGTAACAGATGATTTTACACGTTAAATCGTCTGTTAATACTTTTTTATATATGTTAAATGCCAAACGAAAGTTGTTGAAACCGGCCCTATGTGTAGTAACTTTTCTATCTTGGTGTACTAAAATTCCCATACATGTGTATGGTAACGTTACTATACTAGTAGTTTAGAAATTTCAAATATGTTTTGTAACTTTCCAATGCAACTTTGAAATCTTACATTACGTGTGTTGTAACTTTTTATTTTGATGTGTTAAAATTCTTATACATGTGTCTGATAACATTAGTATTCATGTATCATAGGATTACTATACATGTATTGTAACCTTTAACTACAATTGTTATGAAACTTTACACTACATACGTAGTAAATTTCTATTTTGGTATGATGAAATTCCCGTACATCCATCCGGAAACTTTGCCATACATATATAGCTTATTTAACATATAGTTATTGTAAATTTACCATACGTGTGTACAGTAAATTTTCCATGCTTGTATGCGAATTTTACCATAAAATAATTTTAATTTTACCAGACTTCTGAGTGGTACATTTCCTATACAATGTATGGGTGAAAAACTTCCATTGCATGTTTCCGAATTTTACCAAATTTTTTTTTAAACAGTGATGATGTTTTTTATTTCTGCAGGCGTCTGACTGCAGCAGACTTGTATGTCCTGCACACACTAAGGACGCATAGACGCAAGGGCACTGGCTCTGTGAGAAAAGTGGCTGCAAACACGTACGGATTTTCCTGTGGGTTGTATTTATAAGCTGATAGCAGTGGCGAGATACTAGTTGTGAAGCAGCCTTGCTGTGGTCGATTGACTGGACTGAGAGATGTGAAATAAAATGTAGTACAGCTTACAGAACTGCATGAAAATAAATAATCCAAATATCCTTCAAGTACTAAGAAAGGCTGAATTCAATTGACAAATCTCTTTCATATTAATAATAAAAACATATGTGTCGAAACATACAAATATAAATAGAATAAAACTAATCAAATGGCACAACTTGGTTTAGGCCCTCTCCTAACTCAGTAAGCCCCCTTGTGACCGAGTGGTCAGAGATTACTCGCCTGCCACCAAGGCGATCCGCGCTCGATTCCCGGCGAGTTCGGTCCCAAGATTTTCGCACGTGAGAATCGTGCTGGACGATGCCACTGCATGGCGGATTTCCTCGAGGATATCCCAGTTCTCCTGCCCCTTCATTCCGGTGCCGCTCAACACACACATCAGGTCACCCCTCACCAGCGCTAATGACGTAGATGTTAAGCGCTGACCATCTTCATTAACTACGTAAAAACTTAAAACCCTTTTTTAAACGCGAGATAAATGCTTCGTTTAACCGACATTTTTCACAGTTAACAAACCTCGTGTAATTATATCCAGTGTAACATTTTAAGGCTTTTAAAAACTTTTTACAAGTAGATTGGAAAACATTTGTTCGCTAATGGAGTAAGTATTTTCTACTTTTTCAAATAAAATTAATGATTTCTTTATCGACTACCACAACATAATAATTTTATATAAAATCAAATTTGCACGCAGCAAAGGTGATATATTAAAATAATGCATCAGTAATATGTATTTTTCTTTTGTAATTGTGTAAAGTAATTAGTGTCATATTTTAATGCATGAATAGAAACACTGAGTAATGAAATATAAATATCTAATTTTGTGTTACAAATGAGATTTAAAGGGAAGCAGCGTAGCCATTTAGGATTTATGTGTTTTTCGTCATAATTATTGTTTCAATTGCATTCCTGAACAGTTGACACACGTTTAGAGCATAGCATTGATAAATTTTTTACGGCAAAGCAAAACGACCAAAGTAATTAGTATTATTTCCCGGGACTTTCTACAGGGTAGAATAATACAGACATTCCATCAATACTATCTTTAAATAAACCACACTGTCTTACAGTATGCTATAACATAGTCGGAGTTTGAAGAACAAAGCTCAAATAATTTATTATTCCCTAAAATTAATAAATTTAGTTCGCAAATGTTTTTTCCCTTCAAGGATATTATTTAAATATTTCACAAATTTTCCAAATGGTAAACAAAATATGTATGGATAGTATTATTTGATCAATTATACGGAAAAAATTAATTTGGGCATGCTCTATAACGTTATGGTCGTAGTTTTTTGCTGAAATGCAATAAAGTTAATTAGCCATTTCTTAAACGTAACCTCAACGCGATGGACTCGCATTTAGTAAGATCTATGTTCTAACCCTGGCTCCGGCCACCCTGATTTAAGTTTTCCTTGATTTCACAAATTTTCTACATGCTAACTCTGTTATGGTCCTTAACATATAGTTCATGGCCGACTCCTTTCCTCTCAAAGCACAATGAAAAAGAAAACAAATATTGTAATTAATTTTTTAATGGATAGTTATGGCCTATTTGTTTTTCAGCAAAAATTAGGAAATAAAACGTAAGCCAGCCAAACGAGACGAATTTATGTAGTTATTTGAGGATTTATGCTACCCCAACTCAGTACTTTATATCCTAAATCCACTAATATACAGTACACCTACGTAATACTGATCCCGTGAACGATTTAGGTACTTACAATGCAGCCCTGAGCACTGCTATAATTTAAAGAAGTTAAACTCTCCAAATACGATGGTTCAAAACCTATTTATATAAATGTAAATTGTTGTAGGAATGTAATTAGACTTAAATCTCAGTTAAACTTCTCTTTATAACTTAGTTTAAGGGAGAAGTTTCTCATTATGAAATCACCGCTTATCCATGTTAATGTGAAATCTATATGTTTCATCATACACTTGGAAGTGTCCGGTACACATACCCACAGGTTTGGATGTGTCACAAAGTAATATATATATATATATATATATTTTTTTTTTTTTCAGTAAGTAACAAACATTTGTAACAAATGTAGACAAAACAGTCAATAAAAATTTTGAATAAACAACAACACTTATAAGGGACCACGGTGGTCAAGAGGTCAGACCTCTCGCCTCCCACCCACGTGATCTGGACTCGATCCACGGCGTGTTCGGCCGCGGATTTTTGCATGCGGGAAACGTGGCGGACGCTGCCGTTGGGCGGCGAGTTTTCTCGGGGAACTCCCGTTTTCCCCCGCATCTCTTTCTGTCGCTGTTCCACGCTCGTCTCACCCTCGTCTCATTCATTCTTCGGACCGGATAGGCAACAGGCATATATCGCTAGTCAAGGAGCTGGCTCAAACTTCACCCTGGCCTTCCCTCCGGCACAGTGTGACTGCCCGAAGACGGGGACACGTGGTGGTATGAAAAAGAGGCATAAAGAATCTTGCAGACCAGTTTCATAAAATAAAGTCATCGAAAGAATTAGGCAATAGTTCAAAAAGTTAAAGAAGTGTTAAAATGAAATATTAGTGATAGTAATGTTGTAATTAATGTTAGATTATTTATTTATTGTAAACCATATATTATACAAATATACAGTGTAGTAAACTGTCAAAATACTAACCCACGAAGAATTCATTTTTAACAATCGTGTAGTACAAGTTGAGAAAAGTGTATTCAGGCATTTCTATTAAAATATTAATAAAACATATATAAAAATAATTTCAAAAATTGTCGAAGTGAATTTGCTTGGATTGCACTTAAGAGCGAGTTACTGAGAGCCGATGAGGGTGATTGAGGTGAATAAGCAGAAATGCCGAAATGAAAGGTCGAAGGAGCCAGATCCGTAAGATTGTCCTGTATGATCTCAATTTAAAAAAATTCGGGTCGAACACACCAGCAGTCCATCTGGGATCGCTTTTGTGATACATAGCGTCCAAGACGCTGCGCTAGCAGTGACCAAGTAAGTTGTCAGAATAGCAAATCAACTATTAGAGAATATTATGATTTTGGAATTTACAAGTGGTTCATATTTTCAAAGAAAATGTTGAAAATTTGCCGAAAATTCGGAATGTGTAAAGTTTACTAAAAATATAAAAAATATTAACATAGAAAATGAAGTACAGCATAGTTGTCAAGAAATTACACCTATAAATATTATTCTGAATCCGACAAATACACCTATAATCTTCAGGAAAATATCATTTAGTAGCATGATGATATTGTAAATCAAATATTATTGGTTACACATATATATTCGTTTATGCATACATATTATAAAGGTATGACACTCGTTTACTAATCAGATAATTAGAAAACAACTTCAAAACACTAGATTTATTATCATAATTAAATATTACGAAAATATTTTAAAGTTTGACGTAATCGTGCAGTACAATATGAAAAAAAATAATTAATGATTTTACGAAATATTTTAGCTCTTAAGAAATGTTCAGTTATTTTCGTCAGGAAGACGAAATATTAACCACCTTTAAAACAAACAGGAACGTTGTTAGATTATGTCATTGCAGAAAAAAGGAACAGTCTCATGAACATTTTAAAATTAAAAAGTATTAAATAAATTTTAAATTCGATCAGTTATTTTGATTTTAAAATAATATTGACCTTAATACACAACTAAAGAGAAAAACCCAAGAAATTAAAAACTGCCATCATAAAATTAGGAATAAATTAACTTAATTGTCAAGTGATGAATATGTAGGAAAATATATATAAATTTAATTAATATTGCAAGTTCTTATTATAACCAAACCCTAAATTTACTGTGATTTAACTGCTATTTTCCTGACAATTTGGCTGCTGTTTACGTTCATTGAATTACATAAACAATTTACCAACAAAATGCGTTTATTTATCAATTTTAATATATGGCATTAACACTCAGTTATCATTATGAAATAAAGAATTAAAAAAAGATTAAAAGTACTTAAATAACAAATACAGGCAGAATATCATACACTGGAGTTTATTATAAAGTGGAACATTACTAAACACATGAACAATGTGCGTATAATATTGCAAAATATTACAATAATGGTACAGTTACAAAAGGAATCACCGGATTAGAAGCAGAATCATATTCCAAACAGCTAAAACTTTTACAACATGCTTGTAGCAATAATGCTAGCCTAGACCAAAACAGCCTTCAGGAAGTTTATCACACCAAGTCTACAAAACGCTTGTCGTGTCAAGTCAACTGAAAGCTATTTGCGACAAGCATTTGTACATAAATATACACAAATCTTAAGAATAGTTCCCCATTTAAAAACGATATAATTTCAAAATGAGTAAAGCCTATCGCTGTAAAAACATCTAAAGTCGTAAATGTATACTGCTGTTTTTTATTTACACAGTTGGGGCTCCAAAAATAAATATAGTTAACTTGATCAAATTGTCACACCCAGATATTTTAATTCATTTTAAAAATGAAAACAACTCTCCATACGACGATGTCTAAGAATTTTGTTACTTTCCCAATGATAAGTCAATAGGCCAATGTTACATATGAAATTGCATACAATTTAATTAAAGAAACAAAATAAAATTGCTTGACTGAATACTTTTTATCCAACGCTACTATTCAAGCTTAAGGGCGTTCACGTGGTAAAAATGTATGATTTAATATTTTTACTACACAATGTTTGTTATATAGCCTTTTTTAGCTCTCATATCCTTTCCATAACGTCACGAGAAAGTAAAAATTTGTAAATCACAGGAACATAAGAATAACAAAAACCAAGTGACTTAGTCAAATGAAATAATGTACACTGAAACTAGATATTATTGACCACACGCATGAAGGTAAAAAAACACACACACAATTCAATTCGTCTGCTCTTTCAAAAAATCGGATAAGAATGCCAATTTATTTAATTTATAGTAATTTTGATAAATAAAAGACAAGATAAGTTTGTTGCGTGTTTTTAATGTTATAGCATATGTCACATAACGTCTAAATCCAACGTAAATTATTCAATTCGAGTTAACTTACGTATATCGCTTCAGAATCAATGTAAAATATGCCCTATAAGGTAGCTGTTGATAGCTGGTAATATAAAAATTGTATCAATGTATTTATCTCGGCATCTGTCCAATGAACTTATCCCTTGTCTCTTAACGGGAAGCTTGTTCGTGTTGGGTTGCTAAACCTGGTATTAGTGAGTGTCTCGTTATTAAGCTTGTTAATGCAAGAATTTGGCTGCTAGACCAATACTTTATGTAGTTTTATACTTACAGATGTCTCAGTTCCTGTAAAAACTCAAAAAGGGAACCG
This sequence comes from Medauroidea extradentata, assembly GCA_003012365.1. Lineage (NCBI taxonomy): Eukaryota > Metazoa > Arthropoda > Insecta > Phasmatodea > Phasmatidae > Medauroidea > Medauroidea extradentata. Next base: position 5,476 of record PNEQ01078528.1, on the reverse strand, counting down.
GGAAGATAATCAATCTTGTTGTCAAACAAATCCCTGCAAATAAAATCACATAATTAGTATGGAATTTGTGTTTTAATATTACAAATAATAAATTAAACATGCCCATAGTCACCGAACACTTCAGAAATATTTACAACAAAATATAATTTTTGTAAGATTAGCTCAAATATGATGCTGATATAAACATTTAAACTTGAAAGTAAGTACTCGGTACTCAATTAGTGAAATAATATCATGTAAGCTTGAGCGAAGAGACTTTGGTCAGCACTTAGGTCTTTATTTAGCGATGGTGAAAGGTGACACGATGTATGGAGCGGCACTGGAATGAAGGGGCGGGATAAATTGAAGATCCCCAAGAAGGCCCACCGATCAGCGGCGTCATCCGGCACGATTCCCACACGTGATCTGGGGACCGACCACGCTAGGAATCGATCACGGATCGAATTTGTGGGAGACGAGTGCTCTAGCCACTGCACCAATCGAGGCAACTAATATAGTGTAAATCTTATAAACGGCAACCTCAATAATTCGTGTTGCCAAAAGCAGATAGCATCTCGGAATTGCAAAATTAAAAAATAATACCGATGCTTTCATGTAAAACTTTATACAAGTTATTTAAATGTCATGCTGCTCAAGAGTGTTTCTAATGATAAAATACGTGTTCGAAAAATAATATTTTGTATAAAACATAACAATGGTTTCAAAAATGTTTATTTCATAAAAATATCAAGTACATCTAATATTCTCATATGAACATATTAATGGTACACTACTAAGTTATATAAATTGTTAGAGATAACTTAACTATGTCAAATACATGCGGCTCGGAGCTTTCTAATGCCAAATTTTTTTACGAAATGCACGTTAGGACATACAGGTTATACTTGTACGCCTACATTACTAATTTACGTTTGTTAGAATTTAGTAGATATTTATGAAACGACACCAACATTACATTTAAATTAAATACTCTCTTTCCTGTTAACTGGGTTTATTACGGGCAACATTAACTCGGGACTAAAGAAAATAATAAGGCATTTACCTAATCAAAATGTTGGATTATTCTTTAAAATGGTGAAGAGTTATGCAAGTTTTACTTGGGTACGTAAGATTAATATTTATAAGGCGCATGGGATTGTGTACTGACAAAATGTTGTGCAACGTTACCTCTCGTGTACAAAGTAACCTCAGTTATGTTACAACTGAAAATCGTGTATAGTTAGTTTCACTGATTTTATAGCAATATGCTATAGCGAGACTTTTTACACATTTGAATAACCTATTCGAACAACCCAGTCAGATGGCGCGGTGATAAAACAATGGAATTGCATTTGGGAAAACCTGCATTCGATTCCCGGCCAAGCACTTCTGCTTTAGATTTGCCACGGTTGTCCGAAAATTTTTTGAATGACTGCTGGACTGGTTCTTTACGAAGACGAAATCAATGTCTCTTCTTGGTCATGATTCTCTAAGTAATTGGTTTCCGTCTCTTATAACTTCGCTTATGACAAGATATAACTCCAACTATAATGACCTAAATATATTAACATTTATTTCGAAAATAACACACACACACATATATATATATATATATATATATATATATATATATATATATATATATATATATATATAAAATTCCCCCAATAACAACTATTTACAAACATAAAGTGTGAAGTCAGGGACACTGAAAATAATTCTGAAAACATAAAATAAGTGTAAAACATTATTTATTAACACTTTGTTAGATATGTATTTTATGTATTCCACTAAGTCTGAATTACCACGATAGTGGATTATAACAACATTACCTTTGTAGGAGTAAACACTAATTCTGTTAAACAAATATCAATTTCGAAATCAAACCAGTGTAACTGAAAATAATTAAGATTATAATTTTATAAATATTGCCACGACAGTATTTTTTTTTGTTTTTTTCTTCTCATCCATACTCTAAATAGGCGATAGTTATTTTTTTATTATAATTTAAAAGAGTATTCAGTTTTCGGGAAGTCACTTCTTTACATTTAGGATCGTGGACGTCTAGAGTGTTCTCTTACAGTCTCTCAGGTTGAGTTTTTTTTTTAGTTCACAGTTCTTGGAAGCCTGCAGAGGTTGTTGTCACTGCAGTGTTTGTAGATTACTTTGTGGACAGTGTCCCGGTAGTGTGTGCAGGCCTTGTGTCAGGTTGCTGGTAGGTGAGGGGTGTGGTGATGGGGATGTGTCGGTGTCGCTGGGCGGTCGTGCACTGTGGGTCCTTCTGGTACTTTCGGCATGCGGTGGCCGTCCGGGGCAATGGACGCCTCTGTGAACACTCCCCCGCTCCACTGTCCACTTATCATCTGTAGCAGGGCATATATTCACGGGCAGGGTTGTGTAGAACATCACATTTCTGTCGTTCCAGTCTAGGACATGACGTCAAACATAGCTGACTTGTGAGTGCCCGTGGGACAGAGGGAGTAGATGTTGCGCCAGTCTGGAAGGATCACTGCTGACCATTCAAGCAGGTAAATCATCGAAGGTTCTGGAAAGCGGGACCGAGTGTATAAATACCTGCTGGCCATGTTTTGATTAACTTTTTTAGCTATTTCATCATGGTGGACTTTTCTATGAGTTTATGACTTTAATGGACTTTTTGACGGACTTTTAATTAGGACTTAGGTGATCTTAGCGATGCCCCGATAGGCGAGGCGTAAGCCTAAATGGCCGGGATGTCAGATGACGAGTTTCGGTCATGTTAGTTTTTATTATTTAGTTTAATAAATGAGTAGATTTGGATTAACTAGAGAAGACTTCAAGTAGCCCTGAGGATGGATGTGACTTCGCTGGATATTTGACATCATAACCATAAGTATTCTTTTTATTATTATTTAACAGTTTACTATCACTAGTTTTTGTGATTAGGTTTTTATTGTAACAGTCGTGGATTCCTTTATGCGAGTATTCGTTGTTGGCTAATACAATCACAGTTTATGTAATGTGTAATAATAATGTAATGACCTTGAACTATATCGTAAAGACAGAAACCACTTTCTTTGGTATAATTTCAAGCCGTATCTTTTGATAGTGTAATATCCATTCATCACTCAGTCATATACTTTTTTTTATAAATTCACGCTTTAAAATCATTTTCCAAATTGTACACTTATTTTTGAAAACAAATAATAGATTATTTATTTTTGTATAGTTATATTTTAATATTTTGTAATAAACTCCAGTTATTTAAATGCATTCTCTTATTTCAAGCATTCGGTCTGCTGTCCTCCTAACATTAATAGACAGCCCCAAATAGTAAAAGTTATAACTTAACTAAGCTACCATAGTAATAGTTCTTCGTATATGACAAGGTCGAGAAGGAATACATTAAGCACACTACAAGATAGGAGACACGACCTGTACGGGTCGCCATAGTTCGTGTTCGATCCACAGTGCCCTCTCGCATATACACGCATGCCAAGTGGAATTACTTCTTAATTTCAGTAAGTTTGTTGGTTCATTTGCTCTACAAAACATTAGTCATTTATATTACAAGATGCTACAAGGTGGAAGTCTTGTCTTTAAAGTGTTTGTCGTTTTTAATTTAGCTTAAGGCTCTAGGAGCTACGTATTTATTTCCCCACAGTTCTTTTCAATAGTTGCAGAGTTTAATTTGTGTTAATGGTTTACCATTATGTTCCAGTCAATTGCTTATTTATTTATCGTTAGTTATTATCTACTTTCCAATTCGTAGTCTTAGCATAACTGGTATTCAGTTATACACACGTCCCCTATCATTACATACGATTCAAGAATTAGGTTTTTTTCAAATTTACTACAATTTCAAATTATTATTTTAATTATTTTACCACGCCCAGTCTCCTGGCTAGTGACATATTAATGGGTGAAGTCGCCAGCCAAAATATTACTTCGGCAGCGGCCCAGCCTTGTTACTGACGTATTAACCACTAACTTCGTACTTCTAAACAAATATTTCAGAATTAAAGATGTGAAATTACATAAACATACAAAAAATTTTTGTCAAGTAGCGATATAGCTTATATATCAAGGTTCAAAATATAAAAACTATAGTAGAAATGTTAAGTTAATAAAACTATATTAATTTAAATATGGCTGATGTGTGAATTTGTACTTATGTAATGTTTAGGGGAGGAGGAGTCTGATGTGACGAGTGGCGGAATGTGGCGTACAGGCAAATTTATTTTATTGAGAGCTATATTTGTTTACATTAATTTTATTTTTAACAAGTCTTTAACAAAATTAATACATTGATATTATTGGAAATCGAAAAGGTGTGACTAGGGTAGGAGTGGGTTTTAAGAAGCTACTATAATTTGTATTTACATTTAATTTCTTTAATTTGAAATTATATATAATAATAACAAAACTAAATAACTTAATGTTCAAAATAACTACTTCTTTTAAAAAATTTATTCATTATAATGGTTGATGTTAATGTGTAAAGATTTGTTGAGGGAAATAAGCTATAAGGATTAATAGAATATTCAGTTAATAAATGTTAAAAAAAATTTTTACTCACTAAAAATATCGACCAGTTTAAAAAAAAGATTGCAGCTCAATAGCAACCTCAATCTGACCCATGAACAGTGGTGTCATATAGCTGTATTGAGAAGACAGTCAGAAATTAGCATTTTGAACATCAATTAAGGTGACTTGTGAGGATTTTCAAGAAAATTAAAAAGATTTTGAATTTCCAAGTTTTAATAATTTTTCTAAGTTTTTGTTGTATAATTTTTTAAAATTTGTTTTCGACTTTTTGGATGGTTTTTAGATTTTTCCTTATTTTGGCCTTTTCTACCACATTTGGTAATTGTTTTACTGTGGTGTCAAATTACAAAGGTCAAGGTGAAATATCGAATCCAAGATGACGACATAGACGATCCCCACTTGCCTCCGCAAGCCCACAAGCATTAACTAGTCCAGACATATCAATTTATAATATTGTTACAAGTTTGAGACATAAACTTTATATGTGGGCAATTCCCATGAGTTCTTTAGGATAGAGGTCTTATAATTACAAATAATAGAGTTAAATTAAGTACTGGATTTAATAGCTCACAAAGCTACGAAATACACAAAACAGTAATCAACTAGAACTCTCACAACACAATTAGTTATGCACACAATTACTCCTGTGTCACAGACACGTTAATTAACTTTGACAATTAAAGCAGAAGAAAAGTCTACCATAAATTAATTAAACACTATAAATCACAATAAAATTCAGTCATTTATCCAATCAACAGTATTTCTAATAGGGACAATGTACAACCTTATCAGTCCGAAGTGGTGATAGCTCACCATGTGCTGCGCAGCACCCCGAGTGCACCGCTGTCTTCACTCTTGAGGTCTTCTGTTCGACTCCCGTCGCGCACCTCCTCTTCGCCTGTCAGCCCGCCGCAGCAGTCCTCTTGTATCGCCAACACTGCTCCGCAGGTAGCCGCCTGCCGCCTCACAG
>PNEQ01078527.1:7051-31856 GCA_003012365.1 Medauroidea extradentata | reverse complement strand
TGACACAGGAGTAATTGTGTGCATAACTAATTGTGTTGTGATAGTTCTAGTTGATTACTGTTTTGTGTATTTCGTAGCTTTGTGAGCTATTAAATCCAGTACTTAATTTAACTCTTTTATTTGTAATTATAAGACCTCTATCCCAAAGAACTCATGGGAATTGCCCACATATAAAGTTTGTGCTCTCAAACTTGTAACAATATTCTGGAAATTATTCTGCTATCAAGTGTTCAACACTGGTCTCTCTCCCTTCCGCCCTTAACCACCTTGTAAATAAACACAGCCAGCTTGCAATGCCAGGCGCTTCCAACAAGCTTCCGCTCAGCTTAGATGACGACATGACTATTTGGAACAAGAACTGCGTGTTCTGACTGAATAACGGCGGACATATGCTGTTTCTTCACAAGAACAATTGCTGCCGGCTGTGCTATACCTGAGTCACACAGACACACACACACACCACGCATACAGAAGAAATGTCTCTGGGAGAGACTATAGCGCTGTCTCTTTCCCTCACATGCGCACCCACACAACTACTCCTGCTTATCTCTTGTTTAGCTTGCTACAGCTGATAGTTTACTGCCTTTTTGAGATAAGCATCAAGGATGGCAAATGAGAGGACCCATTGGCATTACTGTTTCCTGTGTCACACGTTTGCTGTTCTGAGTAATTCACGCTCACACAGTCGGCCGTACTGGTTTTTATCTTTTAGTTTAAAGGCAATTTCAACATTTCATTTTTACTGTACACTACTTATAAATTATAACTTACCATAACTAAACATCCCATAAAAGGACAATGGCGGAAAAGGCCGCTAGGCTACTAATTACAATTAAAACAGAAAGAGTTTTGCACAAGTACTCACAGGATGGTACTTGCAGATAGAAACACACACACATAGGTCGAATACATTTCTCCGCGGACGCAATAAAGAAAGGAAAATAAAAACAAAGAAAAACATCCACGGGTGGTGGGCCGTGTGTGAAAATGAGCATGTCTAGCCTTAGCATAGCTTTTCAACTAACTGTCTTGTGTAGGTTTGGTAGCGCTCACGTAGGTCAGACATGTTTTCTATCGGCACACTACCGGAATAAAATCACAAACTTGCGAACTTGCTCAAAGTCAATGCGGACACATGCGTCCACTTCTGTTAATATTGGCTTGGAACTTAACTTTTTGCTGGCAAACACACCAGCTTTACCTGCCCAACGGACAAGTGAACAATTACATTCACCTGTCCAAGCTGATTTTTACATGTCAACGCGTGCCACAGTGTGAAAGGGTACACAGCATTATCATGAGAGTATTCCTGCTAAAGAATTGCTACATACGTCAAACTTGTTACTAAATGTACTATGACAAAAGTAACACAACATTCACCTCAACTCTTTGTCTTTTTGTGCTGGCGAGTTGTGTTTAGATTTCAGTAATTCATTTTTATTTTATGATGCACGCTAGAACAATGCTCTAGAATAACCTGCTGCACATTGCACAGTAGCACACTTTGACGAAAGAGCGAAACATTGTCTTTCGTACTCTGTCCGCCTCCGCATTTTTTCGATTACCTCATGTCATTAATCCGCCACACGGCAGCCGGCCAGCCGCCAAGTACGTCACAAGAATGGCTCTCGACCCACACATTGTTATGCAACGCCGCCTATACACACCGCAGCACTCGTCGCTTACGCTCACTGCTAAAAGTTTTGGCAACTTCGTAACTACTATAGGCTTGTCTGGTATCAATTTCTTCAGAAAAATTATGCCTTATAATTTTGAATCATTATTACTTTCTTGAAAATTATCTGTTTTACTCTGGTGACCGTTTACACAAATTTAGACAACAAAAAATTTTTTTAAGGGAAAGAAGTCAGGTAGTTTGGAAACTACGACAACAATGCAACTACGACAAATTTCTCGGGAACCGTGGTTTGTCGAGTAATGAGGCTCGACTGTGGTTCAAATTTATATAAAATATTTTTTTTTATATTCAAATTTAAATATTTAATAACAGGCTGTAAGCCCTATGCAGAATTTGTTCATCAGGTGTTCGGGATGATATAACAGAATTCAATAGCTTAGTAATTGGGGACACGAGTAATTACAATTAATTTTTTAAGTATTAAATATTTGAGAATTTTAAAATAGTCGTTTATTTTCCTGACTTGTTTGGTTTCAAACTGACCACAGTAGAGTTTTAATTAATCTTGTTGATATAACTTTTTCTTGTATTTTTCCTAATTTTTGAGTTTTGGCAATTTTTAGTACTTATTAAATTTTTCCTGGCGAATTGAGTAACTTCTTTTGTTGCAAGCTTCTCCAGGTTGTAGTATTTCTGGCACAGATGTTGTGGTTGATCACTTACTTCATGGAATTTTTTCATGACGTAAGTTGTTGATGCACGTTGGTCAGCCGTCTCAGGAGGTTGTTTAGGGTATTGTGCTGCGAAAGTAGTTCCGCTGATGCGCACAGTTTGTCCCCAATTAATGTATTTGTATTAATATTCTTTACTATTTTGATGTAAAACCCATACATTCAACTTTTGAAACTCTGTCATATGTTTTAAGTGTAATATTGCTGTTTTTGGTCAAATTTGGATTCTGTTGTATCACTCCGCCGAGGCATGCTATTAGTTACCATGTCTGTCGAAGCTTTATCAGTCGTGCAGAGATGGCAGAAGGGGTCAGTTGTGTCGCGGGCGCTGTGGAGAAGTGGAGCTGGTGGAAGAAGCCGAGATGGCTTGGCCGCGCATGATAAGCATGGGCCTAGTTTCGTTCTAGTCCGCCTACTGTTACTTGTGTGTTTTTTTAAACTTTGATAAAATGTAATGAAACCCCCGGGAATCAGTACTAAAACAAAAAATGTACATAGTAGTAGCACAACCTTGACTCAATTACTGTTGTTAAAATATCTGAATTGAAGTTTGGATTTTTTTGTTACGCTAGCAGCGAGAGCCTATGTACATTGAGTGTTGTAATTATGGAACTGCTTTACCAAGAAATAAATTTAGGGTGAGTGATACTATTCTCTTTCAATATACTTGACCTGCAATTGAAAGCATAACCTCAAACATTCCGCCTATGTACCGTCGATAAGTTATTAAACAACAGCACCAGTAAGCAACAAACAGTGGGGAGACAGCCCCAGCACAATATCTTAATACAACTGTCAAACTGCCTACCAATTGCATTCTGCTAGCATACCTGTATTTAGTTCTGATACCAGATGATAAGGAAAATTGATCTTACGAAAATATAGCATCATAACAAAAAGTTCTAAAAATGCATACTTTTAAAAGTGTTTTAAAATAATTTTGTAAAATTTTTAGTAAAATTCTGGAAGTTCACTATTGGTACATTATGTTTTATCAGACTGCCAGGTTTCGTGGCACGACACTGCACAGCAATGTCATATGTCCATAATTATTATTAATATCATTCACCCCCACACAAAGAACCTTTCAAACTAATTAAATTATTGTATGTGAAATTTCTGCTATTCTCATACTTGTCAACAAACATACCAAAAATAATTTTAGGATTCAATGAAATATTCAAGTATTGAAAGTGAAAACAAATCACTAAAAAATTACATGAACATTTTGCAAGACAGTATTTCAATATGGATACTAATAATTGGTAAGTTGAAAAAGATGTTAACAAATAAAACAAAATTTAACACAGTCATCACAAGTATTACAAATAATGTTATCATAAGATTTTGAGGACAAGACCAATCAAGATGACACTTTACAATTTGGATCTGAACTTGACATTGAGCCTGCACCCACATAGTTCTGTAAACATAAAGCACGTTTTTATTACAAAATTTGCAAAATAAAACAGAAGGTTACAAACTTCCTTGAAGAAATGCCAAGCTACTTTTCTTTACGAACCCTTCCACAGGAAAAAACAAAAATAACACTGCCATGGACTTACAAAGGAATTTTACAATGTTTCCATTTATGTAATTATATTTCTTAGTTGGCGACATATATGTTGACGTGTCACTAGCAAACTTTTGTGTGAAAATAAATGGACACAGTAAGAGGTAGGATTATCCAAACTATAATTTCCAAAGTCTGATGTTGTATTGGTTTGTCTGCACTGGAAAAAAAAAAAAAAGAATTGCATGCTGCACTGCAATAATCAAAGAAATAAATATTCCCTTTCCCCACATATACACAAATATTTGCAACTACCGAAAATGCACTAGAATGTACTCTTAACATGTCATTTACACCATCACTCAAGAAGAATGTTTTTTTTTCCAGCCTGTATAATTCACTTTGAAAGAGTGGTTCGTGGCCAAGAGAATGACCCACAGACTGCACACAGACTTGTGGTGAAACACAGTACGCCTCTTGCCTCTACAGCTTGCCATACCTGTTGCGGTACTTCTCTGATGACCCACAGTACTCATTGTAAATAAGTTTGAAGAGGAACAGATGAAATATAACAATGAGGAAACATATTGACACCCAAAATAAGGTGGGTAACCCTCCAAAGTGATGGCCATGCTTGTGAAGTGCAATAACATGGTGTTCGTGAGGTGGCGCTGCAAACAAAACACACATTATACATTGATTAGATCCAAAAAAAAGGTAGTTATCTCTCCAAAATAATACCCATGCTTGTGAAGTTTAATGGCGTGGTATTTGTGAGGTGGGGTTACGAAAAAAAACATGTCATTTACACATTAAGTTCTACAATTGTAGCAAGAAAATCAAGGAAGATAACATTTCAAAGTAATGGCCACGCTTCGTAAGTGTAATGATGTCTTAGTCAGTTGGAGCTGTAAAACAAACATGTATTAAACACATTAACCACCATAATTATATAAAAAAATAAGGTGGATATCACTCCAAGTGAGTGAGAGATTTTGGTCGACACTTAACACGCAGGTCTTTAGCGCTGTTGATGAGTGGCATTAGATAAGTATGGAGCAGCGCTGGAATGAAGGGGCGGGGAAAAAGGAAATCCCTAAGAAAACCTGCCGGCCAGCGGCATCATCCTATACGATTCCCACATGCAAAAATCCAGGATTGACCCCACCAGGAATAAAAACTGGACCACCTTGGTGGGAGGCAAATTGTCTGACCATTTGGTAACTGCATTTCCAACTATCCTTCTGAAATGATGTCCATGCTTGTGAGAAGAGTTATAAAGTAGTGTTCGTGAAGAGGAGCTACAAACAAAACATATATTACAGACATTATAATTGGAGTTAAAAGTAAGATGGTAACCCTTCGTTCTTGTGAAGTGGTATGACACGGTGTCGGTGAGGTGGGACTGCAAACAAAACACATATTTCAAATATTAACTACTATAACTACATTAAAAATGAAGATGGGTTACACACCCAAATGATGACCATTCTTATGAAGACTTACTATCTGTGAATTATGGTTGTATTATTCATATTTATGGCAATAATTTTTAGTGTTCCAAGATTAAGCTTAGGATAAAAAAGGATGTGATCATTGAATGATTTTTTAAATTGGAATATATGACAAACTGAAGTTTTTTTTATATACACCTTTGCTAGCGATGTTGCTAAGTCACAGAAAAAACACAGATATGTAGAAGTACTACACACAATAAAATAAGCAACAGAAAAATTAAGAAACAAACCAAGAAAGTCAGTAATGGCTGTACCAACAAACATACAAATAATTCTAAAATATGAATATAGTTGACGGAAAAACAAAAAAGGGAAAAATCAAACAGACTAGTACCAAACAAGGTGCATGAAAAAGGTGACAGCGATGAACAAAGACAATGCGGACAACAGAAATGGTTGTAGGTAAGACAATACCATAAATATAACACAGACAATAATAGTAGGCGCCTTTCTACAACAAATGTGATAATTCAGGAACTGGTATCTGTTCCCGTCATCAGCCACACAAACAATCAGAGGAACTCCAGGAGAATGACTGACATCTGGAAAATCTAGGATCGTATATAGGAACGGCGCTTATTCCAGTTTCGCTAATGACAAAGCAGTTGTCTTATGTTTGGTCATGCAACTAGTAATGGGCTTAGATGCTGTAACGAGGGATTGCGTGCTACTGTTATACAAAAGTTTTTCTGGTTAATTTTATTGTATCTATTTCAAAACCATATCTTTTATAATTACAAGAATTCATGCATTCTTTAGTTCTGTACTTATTTGGCTGAAGATATTGCTATAGCTGACAATGAATGCTGACTCTTTTACATTTCCTTCAATCTGGTTTACTTCCAGAGTAACTGGAGTTGCAATTTCACACTGTATTTTGTGAATGTTTTTCCAAGTATGTTAGGCCAGTATAGATATTTCATTTTCACATTTATTAGTATTATTTGTACTCTTCGATGTAGATGGTGTGAGGTTTGCCAGTTTATCCATGTACATACTTGCATATCTGCAAGAGATTTTGTGCATAGTTACGAGTTTTCATTTTATCTGTTCTTAGTTTCACTTTGATAATAACAATTTTGAATGCGGAAGTAGACTGAAAAGATTTTTGTAGCACCATCAAATTGTCAAGTTGTCTTACTTTCTCTGAGAAGCCTTGAATGAATGGAATAGCCAATGTCCCCATTGGCTCTTTGGTTGATTTCTGTGAATTGAAAGACGCCTTACAGCAATTTCTGTGAATCTATAAGGTAGTAACAGAGTAACTATTTACCAAAAGCTCTTTATGTAAGTAATTTACCTATTAGCTTCAAAATTTTGATTGCATATATGTTGGCTCTATTTTTCTAAGTGTTTATTATGCCAGTTTTTGTGTTTTTGAATGGTTGGACTTGAAGTGGAGGTATTGTAGAGTATGAATGAATTTTCTGCGAACTTTAGTAGTGATCCTGTTGTTTTCACTGGATAACAAAAAACCTAGAAAATAGATGTTCCATTTTCCGTCTTTGGATGAGCTAGACGTATGCACCATTCATAGATAAGATCGTCTATTTTCCAGATGTCACAGTCAGTCTGCTGGAGTTCCTCAGTCTGTACAAGTGCCTGTAGATGGGAACACATACCAGTTCCCACAACATTGAATTTGTTGTTGTCGTTGAAGGGAGCCTACTATTATCGCCTGTGTTATATTCTTAGTGTTGTTTTGTCTTGCCTACAACCATTTCTGTTGCTGTGTTCATTTGCATTGAATCAATTGTCTTTGTGCACCACTGTCTCCTTTTTCATGCACCTTGTTTGTTTGATTTTTCATTTTTAATTTTTCTATTATATACAGACTATATTTATTTTTCAGAATAATTAGTATGTTTGTTGGCTACGGCCATTCCTGGCCTCCTTGGTCAGTTTCTTTGTTTTTCTATTATTCATTTTCTCCTGCTTAGTTTTTTTATGTAACTGTGGAGTATCTGCATCTCAGAAACAATTGTTAGCAATGACGTATATCTAACAAAACAATTAAGTTTGTCACACATTCCCATTGTAAACATCATTCAAAGATCACATCCATGCCAGGTATGGATCAGGTATGCATCCACCTATATCAAGTCTGGAAACGAAAGTGATTCTTCTAGCTCAGTGTACCTAGCGCCTCACTTTTCGATGTAAATGTTGCAGTAAAGTGACTGTTCCTAAAGGACTTTAAAGGACTTAACATCAGACGCCCTGTGAACAACTAACATGCTAAGAACATGGCATCCAAAAAAGTAAATGTCTTTCGAGTGAAAGAATTGCACTTTACGATCACCAAAAAATAAAGCTGAACAATAAAATATCGCAAATCCAACTTGAAATTTAGTCCAGCTCAGCTCCAAACACTTTAGTAGTATTTGTGCTTCTGTTTTTGATCTGATCAAGAAGTCTAGATGCAAAACGAAACAGAAACAAAATCTAGTGAACATTTATTGCATCAAAATCAATGCAAACCTACATAGCCAAAAAATTTTAACACTTGTCACAAACGTGCATCAAACAAAACCCTGTCTGGACACAAGAAATCTGTTTTACAAAAAGGATTTAGTTTCAGTATTGCACTACATAAGGTTCTGATCTTCGGTACACTTTCATCAGCAGAATGTGTTGTAAGTTGCCAGCAACTAGACAAGATGAGTATCGTCGGACAGTGCAAATCGCATTGAGTTTTGTTGGGCTGTGCGAACTGCAATCTCTTCAGCTGTGCCACAAAAACCTAATAACACTTTGACGAATGAGCTCAAAGCCGCAAAAACACTCAAAAGCTGATTCCAATACTGTAATCCTTCCCACAGAAAAGGGAAGTGCTACAATCATCTACGTTCAGATAAGGGAAAACATTGATGGAACTCTCATCTGCTCACCTCACTGTAACTGGACATTATATTTGCCTTTCTTTTCAACCCTGGAATGGAAATAATTTTCATAAAAAGCTTTGTTTGAAGTTGAGTGTAAATGAACTGAAATATAATAATAGTGCTGTACAAAAATTTGTACTACCTGCCATGGCTTTGTGGCCCTTGTGTGGTGCTTTTAAATATCAGTGAAGGAATCTGGAAGTTGGTAGCTATATTTCGAGAAGGATAGAGGGGAGTGGGGAGTGCCAGTATCATAATTATTCATCAGTAAACTTTTGTATACAGCCTATTTGGAGTTCAAACAAAACATTATTTGGTCCTACTGAGTCAGGCATTGTTTATTTACTTTCTCACCGTTTGTTGGTTTGGCCATACGACCTTGCTCACAAATCATATTCTGTTTGAGAATTGAGAATTCCTCTAGAAGATTGCTTCACAGTGTGTTGTACACCACTATATATATATATATATATATTACACATACATATATATATACACATATATACATATATATACACATATATACATATAAATATAATATACTTTTTTATAAATTTTATAAAAAGGAAAATGGAAGTAAATTGTAAGGTAATTTGTGGGTATGGACTGAACTACATGAATCTCTAACCAAAAGTAAGAGGAAAATCAGTACTTTGTAAAAATTCATCAGGCCCTTTGTTTACAAGAAAAATTACATGGTAGTGTGAACAACTTGACATGGTACTGCAAACTTGTCCTACATTCCTGCTCATTGATATTTTGGACTTACCTCATAAACCAAGGGCCCGGTGAATTTTTAACAAAGAGTATCTTCTGCTAAGTTTTGGTTACTTAGTCACGTGGTTCAGTCTGTACCTACAAAAAAAAATCTTACCCCACATTTCCATTTCCCTTGTATTTTGGAAATTTAAAGTATATTTTTTCATAAACTAAGGAACTAACACTTTTTTATATAAGAGAATTTTCTGCTTAGTTTTGGTCACTAATTCATATGGTGTAGTTCGTATCCATAAATTACTTGACATCCTCTATACACTACTTCCTTAATTAGCATCATATTGCTTCACTTCGTTTCGGATTAATGTTTGAGTACCCATGTTCCAGTTTACATAGTCACTGAGTCAAAATAACATTGTTTACAATATTCCCAGTGTCTCTTTGGTTTAACTAAAACAGCATACATAAATAAGAGGACTGTATAGTAGTTTTACAATCTATTTGTTCTTGGTAGCTAATGTAAGATATATGTGCTTGTTACCCTATCTTATCATACACAATGGCAGATGCTGCCTGCTTACCAGGCATGCCACGCGGCACGTGCGCCCACTTATGTTAGCATGACACAGCAGTTTCCCTTTCCTATCTGTAGAGCATACCACAGCCCGTCAGTCACTGTGTGGATAGAGTTTTAGACACGTCACAGTTAACTTTATCACAATATTGATGTGTTTGTACACTGCAATTTATGATTTTTGCTTTATGAAACGGCTTCCAAACAGCCAAATTTACGTTGAAATTGAGTTATTACTGAAGAATAGAATAACCTGTCTTATTAGCCAGGAAAATTAAAGTTATACAACGTTTCTATACAGATGAGAGTGCTGTTGACATAAGTGTGACATGATTTAATTCTATGTTTTGTCACATATATTTTAAGGTTATTCTCTGCTGTTTCTAATGTTTTACGAATATTATCTTCTAAGTCTAAACCAGAGCAGATATCAAAAATATGTTAGGCAGTTTTGTTAGAAATAGTTTCCACCATGTTGGTTAATTTTTTTAGTCAGGCTAATTTTATAACAGAAGCCTGCCTACAGCAATTTTGATTGCCACATTATATATAGGATTCAGCATCCAATCCATGTATTATCAAATTTTCTAGTCAATGTAGCAAAGTCAGCCATAACCTGCCTTATCAGACCTTCAGGAAAAATATCACCATCACTTAACTTGCAAATGATCTTTCTAGTGTTTGGCTTCCGCATAAGATCTGTGACGCAATGACTGACCTAAAATTTTTGAATCCCAACTTTGCCTTGCTAGGATCAGTTGACTTCCTGATAGATGCTGAGATGTTTCCTTACATAATGGCCGGCAAAAAAAAAAAAAAGGAGGCTAGCAGAGAGATTCTCCCTGCATTAAAGATTGTGTTTAGATGGATCCTCATGACGAAAGTTTAAACAATTGTTCATTATTCATTCCCATCATTTAAATATGTTGCTGAACAGTTCAGGGAATAAGAAGTTCCTAAGAAAAAAACATCTCTCTCCTAAAGAGACATTCTGTAATGCAATACTTGTTGTAGATCGTACATGAAACCACAAAAAGTGCTGAAGTTTTACCAAGCCTTATCCTCAGCACAGACCATGTAACACTGACGAAACTCCACAATGGTAGACAGACAATATACACTTACACTTTCTACCTATCCCTTGTATTGGGTGTTGGTTAAGACACTTGAGGGAAACTCAATGTTAATTTTTAAGTGATAAAAAAATGGCCCAGTTAAGTTCTGCAAAAGTTTGCATGATTGCTTGCGGCTACAAAATTATGAAGATGGGAACCCACTTTCATACCAGACGCCCTAACAACCTCTTGCACTGGAATAATAAAATTTAAAGAAATGAATTTAAAGATTGAAGTGAAAGTCCTAAAAGAGGTTAAAAAGAAGGTAAGACCATGGGTGCTGCCGGTGCAGGCTAAATTGCCACACTCTACTATTTTATTCTTGTATTCTCGCTATGACTTGCCTCAACGACAGTTTGGCTTTAACTGGTGAAAGTAGAGAATATTCTCAACATTTCCCACAAGCTTCAAAGTCATGTCACCTTGCCTCATCCTACCTGGATGTTGCATGACCTGGCGATGGCCATGAAAAAATTACTTCCCGACCCTTGTATCCTACTTTTAGTTTCGAGGATGTGTGTAGGCTGGTTCGGACATGTGTTTGACGATCAGCACAAACTTATTACTTTTGCATGTGAAACAATAAACCAGTGAACACATTGCACAGTTAACAACAATGACATCCCAGGCAAATTGGATAGATAGTTGTCAACTTCATAATTCAGTAAAGCTTTTCTTTTGTGTGTCATGGGGAACCTCTACAGAAAGTTGTAACAAATAATATCTTAAGCCTATTAATAGCATAATTTTTTTTAACTTTTAAAAAATATGTTTGTCATTTTGCTGCACAATTTTTCAGTGCAGCAACATTGTTTGAATGTAAAAGTAACTAAAAATTCATTCAACTTAAATATCAGTAGAAAGCATTAGCACATATTGGAAAAATGGACTTTGCACACCTGCAAAATTTTGTGAATTGACACAACTGTATAACCAAAACAAAACCACAACATCTTAGCAACATTTAGATTATCTGCACCTTGCACTATGTCAATCTTAGATTTTAAAGGAACATGATGCTTACCAAAGAGAATGATAAAGCAGAACAAGAATAGAACTTCTTCATTGTTCACATTCTCTCTGCTAAATAAGGGCAATCAAAGAGCATTTCTTTATACAAAATTAAACGGACGGTTGGGGGAGGGTGATGCAGTGGATCCACAAACTTTGCAAATAATTAACATTAAATAATTCATACTAAGTAAGTTTTCTGTTTCATGTAGCAAAATCACTGTTCTGCTAAAAATTAAGGTCATAAAATTGAGTAACTACGTAAAAACCCAGGTCTTTTTAAACATATTGATTAACATACTGCGAATGATCCACATGCAGATAATTGAAGATTTACAGTAGATACAAGATCATAATGGAGTGTGCATACTGGGAACAACAATACATGAACTATGACAAAATTACAGTAACAAAATCACAACTTCATTCCATTATTAACAACAGCTTTTCACAAGTTAATTTAGTGATAACTCACCTTCTATTATTTCCTTCACGTGGATTGCATGATGCATCTCTTCCAAATGTGTCCTGTCATGAGAGATGTATAAAACTGCAGTAACTGGATCAGTTAACTTCACTGGAAACCATTTCTTCTCGTACCTGCCGTACCGAAACTTCAGCTTACAACACGTAACTGATCTAAGATAACCTGTAGCAATTACTTATAAATATTTAAATGAAGATGAAAATATTCTCACCCCAACTGCACTGGATCATCTAGACATCCTCCGTCACAAGCATAGTAAGAACCATCATGTTGATCCAATGCTGCGTAAATTATAGCCTTGTTATCTTCTTGAACGACTACACTTACATTAACAAGTGTAGCGTTACCGTAACTAATACGCCTGCACAAGAAAGAATATTTAATCTCTACAAGAATTTAAATTATTCAGAGTTTACAATTCCCAGACACTAGGAACTTACAAGGACTTCACACAACATTTTCTATAATGACACAATTTTTTAATGTGAATATCTGAAGCCATTGCAATCACTTCCACAACATTTAATTTAGAATGCTTAGTGCGTATGTTTTTTATTTTAGGTTATAAAAAATATCTTTTACACTGAGCAATTGCTAAACGGTCCACTTCATTTTTGAATAGAATCAAATCAAAAGCCAAAATTCTACAGCATTTGTCCTCATATGCAAATGCAAGACATGAAAATCTGCTGCTATTTTGACTTTAAATTTTACTATAGTTGAAAATACTGCACACATCACAGCACATTAACAGTTATAAACTGATACAACAAATATTGAAAATTTTTATCTTGTACAAAAGTATATAGTTATTATTATTCTCGTCTTACAATGAACATAGTGTATTAACTGCAAAGTTGGCAATTTTGAGTTAAGACTGTTTGTCCACTCAACTTGAAGAGATTTATGTGATTGACATACTAGCTTATCTGTATCTCTCACAGTGTCAAAGGTATTTCATTTTAAGTTTTGTCGTAACTAACATTTTACATTGAATTACAAGAAACATAATGACGTTTCTTAACATACACCATAGTGTTTCTTAATAAGTTGATAATCATACAGCGCAAGTGACATAGTAACTTATCTTTACTTACGCCAATATTTCGCTTAGTAAGTTAATTGCTGTACAGCGCGAAACAGATAGTGTCGAATCTGATAACGCACAACACTGTTATTCATTACACAATTTTTAAGACGTGATTCTTGTTTAAATTAAATAACATACACAACCTATGTTGTACTCAGCAAGAGGTAAATTATTGCTACCTATAGCTGCGGAGAGACCAGTTTTTTTATCACAGAAGACTTACTAACTACAACCTATCAGTTTATGACACTGGTAATAAAGATTGTGCTTGTTATATTTGGCATGAGGGTTTAGGTCGCAGAGGATCCTCGCAGACTGCCACAATGTTTCTTCACGTTGTAAGCACATCTGAAAATACAACTTTCATATCTTTAAACTTATTTTAACCATTCCACGGGCAGAATCAGTGAGACTCGGGACATAATGCTATTCATTCAGCATTGAATACAGCTGGTACTGTGTCAGTTCCATCCAAACTCAAATCAATAATTGCCTAGCACCTAGAAAAAAAAATACTCTGTCCAAAGCATGGAAAAAACAGATTTCTTGAAATTCATGGGGCAAGCTAAAAAACTTAGAATTCTTTCCGTGCGGCAAGACGACGAAAGTAAGAAGCTCAACTGGCCTCAAGTCATTTAAGGAACCAACGCAGAAGTTTGACCCTTCCAAGGATTGGAATTGCTCCCAGTGTGAAGCCAACTCGACTTGACAAAGAATGCCAACCTAAATCAAGCAAACAAAAATTTGACGACTTGATGTGACTCTGAACTGGTGCAACGTCTGTCATCAGGGGAGAAGAAAATGTGAATTTCTATAGAAACTTGAGTCACATGTAAAAGTTTTGAATGACTGTCAATGGCATTTAAATTCCACATGTACTGCAGTTAGTTTTTAATGTTTTGTGCTTTGAATAACCAAACTTAATTAACAACACATAAGATAATGACCACTTGATGGGACTTAGTACTGGTGCAACACCCTATCATCAGGGAGAAGAAAATGTGCATTTCTTTTACAAGTTAAAACTGGAGCCATTTGTACAGTTAGTGAACTTCTTGAAAGACTATTAATGAAAATTAAATCTTATTACAGTGAGTTTTTCATGATTTTTGGTTCATAAAATTATTGTGGTTTGAAAATTTTATCTTCCTGTAAAGCATTTCTCATTACATTTTTTGTTAGTTATTACAAAAACAAGTATTCTGTGGTATAAATCTACGTAAATGTAGAGATACAAGTGTCTTAATATTTCTTTCCATATTTGAAACATATAGCCATATATACTTAAAAAAATTTTAAATTCGAACAACAGAACAATAATAATTATATCTTTAAGTACCTTAGCCAGAAATTTCATTTCGTTCGGGTGTTTATATACAAATTTATAACAGGAAACATAAGCCTATTTTCCTTTAAATTTCTCTCCTGAAAAGTAGTAACTTTGCAGCTACGCCTGTGTGTATATTGTATAACAATCTGTAGAAAATAGTTATGAAGTTAAATTACAAACAATGTTTAGTTTTTAAGTAAATCTAGGAGGCCTACAGGCCTGAGTCGAAGAAGAGCAGCACGTGGAAAAATGCTGAATCTTTAAAGAAAGCAAACACAGTGCGTATGTCCAATGATCTGTACGGCACCTTCCTTACAACAGTAGGCTGGCTGTAAAGATAGGCATCATGGGTGGAAAAGTTAACAACGTGCGAGGAGAATGAGGATAGAGGTGAACCCTTGGTTCAGCTGTATAGTAACAGCCCATTATCAACGCTGGTGATGGCACATATGATTCTGACCAATTTACAGATATTACACGATATTCAGGTCATCACCAGTCATTCGTTTAGTTTGGCTGAGTGACGTAACGTGACATATTGCAGAACAAGCGAGGTGGTGCAACAGTAACATGTTGGACTCACATTCAAGACAACCCGGGTTCGATGCTTGACTCTGGCCATCCTGATTTCTGTTTTCTACAATTTCCTGAAATTGCTCTAGGCGAATGCTGGAATGGTTCCTTAACGACGGCCTCCTTTCCAAACTCCAGTCATTGTACCAAGTAGTATGTTGCCGTCTGTAATGACCTCGCTGTGAATGAGACGTAAAGCCCACATACCTTGCCTGTACTTGCATATTTATACAAGCTTGTCTCCGAGACAGAGTCCTAGAAAGGAGCCTCAATAGATTGTCTGTTTAAAAAGTTTTTGCACAGGCTGAATAAGGCTTTAGTCTGTCTCTTTATCTTTATCATTCATACTTCATTACAAGATCCAAGGTATGTTTTTGTAACTTGAAAGGCATCTGTGGAAGGTGCAAACATTGTCCTTGAGAATTAAAATAAATTACAATACTATAGCCTGTGTAGATATTATGAATGCTATCTCCACCAAAATTACTGCAATACAGTTTGTACTGTTTTCAAACAAGCTTTACATCTCATAACAGCAAGGTCATTAGAGACAGTTACATACAAGAGGAACCAGAAATGCAGTTGTCTATGGTTTATGTTTACAAACCATCCCAGCATTTTACGGACTGATTGCTAAGCTGGTCCGTTTTTTTTTTTTGCCGTGCTGTAATAAAAAAAAAGAACCATGTCGTCTCTTCATCCCCAACCCCCTGGGCTCTCTCCAGACACAGAAACAAAGACAAACAGGTGGCACTGCTTTGCGGCCAGACAGGCTGCTAGTTGTCACGTGACTTATCACAGCCGGCGCTGGCAGTTGATGCGAGCGGCCGCGCGCACACAAACACAATCTGGTTTGCCTGCAGGGGGTGGGGGGAGTGAACAGTTATTGGCTGGCGTGGACAGTCAAGAGGGGTGTTATCTATGTTTAGCAGTACGTTTCTTATAGTACAGCACTCACCACGCAAAATACAACACGGACAGGCAACAAGTCGAACAATACAATACCGTTGCAATGAGCACGTCCGGTGGCTGACTGCGTGGCACGGATGAGACATGTAGAAGTAGGGAGAAGAAAGTGCAGCGAGGGCACGTGGAAAAATGTGTGATAGGAGTGAAGGGTGGAGGGAGCGTGGAGAAGTGAGGAGGAGATAAGGCAGCGTTAGTCATCACGTCTCACATATGTCGATGTTGCGTGGGCGGCCTAACTCAGAAGGCGCACGCGCTTTAACTGCATTCCAGCCAAAGTTTCTAACATTTTTTACAGTTCTTTTTTGTTTCACAACTGCATATCACTAATTTATTATAACTGCAGTATGTTATTGTTTAATGTATGCACATGTATTTTTAAATAACGTTTTACTGTGATCAATTGGACTTTGCTTAGCTTTGATCAATTTGAAAATATTAATTTTTCCAGGGTTCCTGGAAATTATGTCGTTCGATCGCCGATGTCTTTAGATCCGATGTCATTAGATCGGGGGTCTACTGAAGTTCTTCCTTTTGTTGAGTGTGTGCCAATCTTGCGTTGTGGGGTCAGCACAAAGCAAGATATTGTAGGGAGCTGAGGAGAAGGCAAGGCAGAACGGCCGGGTAGTGATGGGAGCCACATAGCGCTCCGCTTGTCCCCACCACCAGCTGCATACCTGAGCCTTACCTTCTCGTGAGCTCTGCACTATACCATGCCAGCCTGCCTACCTGGCAAAATCAAAGTGAATTTTGTAGTGTTTCAATGTAAATTTATTATTGCATCTGTGACATAACGTATGTTCATGAGAGATTTTACATTCAAGCTGGCAGGCAGAGATCTGCTCAGTCACTGCTATACATATCAGTCTGGCGACATCACGCACCATTTGGCTTGTGGAACCAGGGCAGTTGAATTTTGTTACAAGCGGAGTCTGAGATTTCACCCCGACGCTCCACCCCTTTCTCTTCTCAGTAAAATGTTTTCAATTTGATTTTGATATGATGCATTTCTATAGACTAATGTATTTAATTTATTCTTTCTTGGTATTTTAAACCACTAATTGGATGCAATATCTTATAAACATTTGAGACCAAATTAAACTTTTAACATGCATTTACTTTCATACACATGTCTGTACATCGGTTAACACTTTTGCTTATTGCAAGTATTTGGCCACCTTTTTATCACCACCCCATTTCCGAAATTAACAAATCTCATACAAGAAACTAACAGTTTGCCCCCTTAATGGACTATAATTATGTAAGAGGATATTTGGCTCTCAAAGCACAACCCATGAAGGTAATCAATTAGCATGTACTGCTGTTCATATATAGGTACAGACTGGAAAATTAAGCAGGTTCAACTATCTGTGGGCTAGACACCACAATGTGCCACACACGCCAGACTTACTTGTTTATGCACTGTCAACAAATCCAGTGAACATACAGTCGTAAACCAGACCAGGTAACGGGAAGTGGTACTTGTTTCCTTGCAGGTTTATTTTTGGTTTCATATTCACATGTGATTGAATTTGAGGTTGCCCTAAAATAAATTCATGAAATTTTCTAGTCCCTATTTTTTAGATTGTTGAGATATTATCGTTAAGTCTATTGGTTTATCTGGAGGTCTTAGGAATAAAAAGTCAATTAGCATTCTTTTTGTCGTTGTTCGAATGGTGAATGTACCATACTTTTTAGAAGTCTAGTTTAAATAATCTGACGCCACACAAATGTAAGAAGACCTGCAGTATCACAATAGGAATCAAAATAACAAAAGGATTTTCAGCACAGTTGTCCTCCCTCCACTGCTGCTATCAGCTGCAGATGTTCACTAAGCCTGTTGTAGACAGACGTGAAGCAGTCTTACGAGTTCTTCTACTATCAATGGTCTGACTGATGTTTGATCTTTGGGTTGTTTGCTGTTAAGATTAGGGCCTAAGTCCTAGCCAGCTCTGGTGTGTTCTTGACTCAGTATAATGCCGCACTATACGTCGGTTATAAAAAACTAAAAGCTTGTAGTTTGACGACTTTTCACGCACCTAAATCATAGCACGGCTCTTCTTGGTAGGTTTGGGCGTGGGTGGGGTGCGGAGGGGAGGATGTACACTGTCACAGTGCCATTAGCCAGCAGGGACAATGACCTGTCAATCATGATTAGCGAGCATTCAGAGTAAGGAGTAGCCACCAACAATTTCCTTACCCGAGTCGCGCAATCCTGAGCTTGCAGCCAGAAAAGTTTTGTAGGAGCAGGTTGTGGGCCGGAGTGCTCATCTACCTACACTGCGAGAGATCAGGTTTCATAACAAGTCTAAGTTTGATATCCGTTGGGATCATTTCCAGAGTTTCAGATGTGGCAATCTTGCGCACAATGCATCTGGTTGCAAATTTTTCCCGCAGCTCTCTAGTATCGCCCGCTTGTGTATTTTGACACTGCTACACACCCAAACCATTTCATCTTAATCTGTTCTGAAGACCATGTTGTTCAAAGCTACACAAAACTATTGATAAAGTGACTTGACTCGTTCATAGTTCTTTACTGCAATAACTTTTTGCCAGTATCTGTAAACAGTGTTAGCAACACAATGACGCAAGTGATCCAGCAGGCAAGTGAGTACTCACGGCTCCGAAATACTGTTTATTATAAAGCAAAGATGGAAGGTAACAGCGCAATACTTATTGCATTTTGCATTGCGATTGACACCATCAAAAAATAAACCGTTAACGTGCGAATCCTTTATAACATGTATAAAGGACTTCAAATTTGAAGTTTGTTTACCAAAATAAAGTTACTCTGTAAACAAAAATGGGCATAATATAATAGAAAATTTTCAATTACATAGGTGATGTATCTACTCAAACAAGTGTGAAGTCATTTCCTATCGTTGGTTGTAGGTTTGTGCTTTTAAAATTTAATGATATTTATCATTAGTTGGGCAAAATAATTATATAAGCAAAATTAAATTATTACTGACATTTATCTTGAAGTTGTAACATTTTAGCTGTCTTGAAGATTTACAGTCATCAGTTTATATTTTTACCCCGTCTTTCCTGTTTTCTCGTGTGGTATATAAACATAGCTTTAAACTAATATTTTGAGTTTGAATTCCCATTTTTAATATAATTACGAGAACATACAAGTAATAAAATTAATTAATGTAAATGACTAAATTTTAAAACTGGTTTACAGTTTCCTTAGCTAGGCTAGTATGAAGCAGCACAGAAATACAAGGTTGGCATAAAAGGCAGATCCCCGAGAAAAAACACCAGCCAGTGGCTTCGTCTAGCAAGATTGTCACATGAGAGAATACGTCAGTGACTCTCCCAGGAATCAAACCTGAACTGTATAGTGATGACAGAAGCGTGCTCGGACACTACGCTATGGTTGTCCCCTATGAGTTTCCCCCACCCCTTCTAACCCCACAATCCATCGTTCCTTAAAATAAGTAAGGAATTTTTGAAATACATAAAACATGCATGTAAATGTATGAAACTTACCAATTTCATGTTTGATATAAAGTAAGCAGCAATTAATTAAAAATGAACATTTGTACGGTTATTCGCTTTTGCTTTCAAATACGGTTTATTTTTCAAACATATGAGGAAATATGGTACATTTTCCGAAAGCAACATAGAACTATGCATATGTGGACAGTCTGGATATTTTCTCTTATATCATAAAACCACTAATTATATTAAATCAATTCAGAATATACATTTGGTGAAGTGATGCCAATACTTTGAAAGCTATTTGTTGGAAGTATTTAACTAATAAATTTTTTCAGAACAATAAGTATGTTATTTGGTCGAGGGGTCAGACCTCTCACCTAGGTGATCCCGGATTATTCACATGCGGGAAACATGGCGGAAATTGCCGTTGTCCAGCGCATTCTCGGGCAACTCTCTCTCTCTCTCTCATTCCGCCACTGCTCCACACTCATCTCACTCTTATTTCCACTCTTTGGGAGAGGCAGGCGACAGGCATGTCTCACTAGTCGAGCAGCTGGCCCAATCTTCACCCCAGACATCTCTCATACATACTGTGACCCTGCCCGAAAGTAGGAACACGTAGTGGCTTTTCAAGCATGTTCTTTGGGTCGTCATTTCATGAAGGGAGAGCAGGCTAAAATCTTTTATTGAAGTTTTTTCTTACTGTGTGTCAAACATGTAAGCCAAATGCTCGAATGAGAGCGTGAAAGCTAAATATAGCAGTAGGTTGGCTTAAGTTTCTTGCAAACACTACACTTAAACACATTAACGTCAACCAAAATTTGAATTTTGTGAATATAATACAACAGGAAATGTTGATTTTTGTAATGTATTTTGAAGGGTTCAGTTTTGGTGGATTCTAAACTCTGAGCAAACATAAGTCCTTTGAGGCAACAATTTAAATCTGTAAACACAAACAGATATGGCTCCATTATCATGAGGAAAAGATATAAAAACAAAAGTTTTGTTTAAAGTGGTATACAAGTAGGTCTAATACAGTTATAACACAAGAGTATTAACAGGCCTCACTAACTGAAGTGGACTGCAAACAGCTCTTTCTACCAGGGTTTTAATCCTCCGTCCCTTGGTAAAAATCTCACATTATAAACATGAGAAACTCGGATAGTTGGATACCTTTTGGAAGCAAACACACGGTGCATTTACAACGAACAGGACAGATCAAGAAACAGTTCTACATCAACTACTAAATAAATACAAAGCCAGCTATAAGGGACAGAAATATATTCCTAAAATAATATATTTATACAGGTAAGAAATTTTAGGCAAATTAACATGTAGACAAACAAAATAGCAATTTAGGGTTGCTTTTTTTTTGTTAGACTTGGGAATTCTAATTCAATCATATTTTTTTGCCCCAAAATAATCTAGCAGGAATCTGTTGGATGAAGAGTTTATCATTTCTGTGCCTCTGACTGTAAGTTAAATTGGGACAGCCAGAAGCATGTCTGAAATGTCTGTAAACTGAAGTAACATTTATTGAAATATGATGGTTCTTCAGAAATAAACAGAATATTATTGATCTTTCATGGTGTCCAGCCTAATTTCAATTCCAAGTTCCCATATATTTCCTGTACATTATTTACCCACTTTTTTTCAGTACTCCCGTACAAAAGAATTTCAGAAAAATTACAACCACCGCAATAACAACTCACCATATGCCTACGTCTTGCATGCACAGGAACTAAAAAAAATACATGTGCTGCAGAGGAAATACTCTTGTGTATTATATTATGCAAAACATACGACAAACGGAGCGCAAATATGTAGGTTACAGTGCACCATCAGTGAGAGTGGTCAATGAACTGCATAAGCTGTTTAACAGAGCACGTAGCCACTGCTTGAGTGTGTTTCTTTAGTTGTATCTAGACTTATTAATCACTGCTTCAGTTTCAAAAGCGAGATAGCAGCTTTAGTAGCTGTGGAATTATTTATTTTCTTCAGGTGCTCTTTCAGTGGCTGCAAGAAAAGAACATGGTAAAATATCCTACATTACTATATTTATCTAATTGGGAGAAAAATTATCTGTGGGTACAACCCGACACACAAAAAATCGGTGTGCGGCAGTCTGCAAAATATGCTCCGTAGCACTGGAATTTAAACTGCTAAAGAGACATAGTACAGGAAAAAAAAAACACTCATCATTGCCAAAAATTTGTTCGTACAACCGAGTTGTCCATTCATATCGACAAGACCAAATTTCGACCTCCACTTTCCAAATAGTATATGAATCAGTGACAGTGGCCCTGACAGAAATGTAAGACTTTTATCATTGTAGTGTGGTATAGAGTATAATGATGTGTGTGTTGTGTACTGTGGTGTAGCATAAACATTCTGATGATCAGATCAGTCACACTCGTGTTCCTGAACCCTGTGTGTCTACCTGATGACGGGAACAGATTCCAGTTCCCGAAATGTCGTTAATACTGACTGTTTGGAAAACTACTGTGTTTTTTTGTCTCATCGTTTGTGTCGTTTGTTGTTTTTTCTGTTTGTGTCCAACATCTTTGTGCTTTGTTTTGTCTCATCGTTGTGTAGTTTGCTGTATTTTTGTTTGTGTTTTTGTTTCGTCTCATCATTGTGTCGCATATCAACTTAGGTTTCTTTTTATATTTTTGTTATTTCTTTTATATTCTGCTTTGTTCCTTGTTTTATCTGACCAGATTCCAGTTTTGGAATTTCATGTTGTGTTTGTATCCTGATGACTAAAGCATACTCTGGTTATTTATGTTTTTTGTCTTATCTTTAGCTTTATTTTGACAGTCATTTATTTCGCAATGGAGTATGTCCAAGCAAATAAATCCAGTCACAGATGATCAGGCTGCAACCAGTGACTACATACAACAGCAAACAAACAACTGGTGAATTCCAGCTCGAATGTACCAAATGTTTATGTCAGTAACTACACAATTCTTCGCAAGACTGCGTAATATTCATGATTTATATTTAAAAAGTAAAGTCCAACCAATATAAATAAAACAATGCAAATCCACAACAGCACTATTCCCCCTAGTGCAATCTTGGCATCACTTACTTATGTTAACAGTACTAGCAGCAATTACAAATAAAAAGGAAGGGAAATAAAATTATATGTGCAAGTCACATAGCCCTACTCACACCTTCTAATTATTTCGAGAATTACACCTTTCTACGGAAATAAGATTTTAATATTACTGTAAAAAGAACGGTGGCAACATTATATCTAACATGGCAAACACAAAATGCTACAAAATGTTTAAAACGTATTACACTACAATTCATGTTTCATCATTAAATAATTGTCATTATAATAACAACAAATATACCATAGCTCACATACCTGAAAAAATAGTCTCTATGAAGGTATTTTGGATGGATATGAAATTCCAAGTGTTTGTTACTGAAGCGGAACCCACCAAAACTAAGAACCATTGCTTGCAATGTTCCGACTGCTCCAGACCTCAGTAGATTGTGACAACCCTGTAAGTAGGTTAACCATATGCCAGTGATAAATATAACATAGGGCTATGAAACTCTCGGTATACCATCTCCAATATTTTGTTTCACATTGCAAAACATTTTGCACAGCATAAAGAATATGTGAACATCACTTTAACACTTAAGGGCCCCTGGTACATAATCTTATACCCTATATTTTCAATGTTAATTTTCAAATTCTTTTTTATGAAAAACTATTACTGACAGGTAGCTGAAACTTTACCAAATTAAAACTATATTTATATATATTATTTCTATCTCTTGTAAAGCATATTATGTTATAAGGTTATCCTTTAATAATGAAAAAGCTAACTATCAGTTTTGGATGCAACTGTATAAACGTTGATAATTGCAGCCATGAACAAATTTTTATCTGAAATGTATAGATAAAAAGAAAAATATTAATGTTATAATGTTAATTATACTTCAATGGATGTTAGGAAATAACAAGTATTCTTGTTAATGTATGCTAAACAATTAGTTTCAACTACCACGATACTCATAATGGAAATATGTCGTTCTTATCCTGGGCAAACTAGAAAGTGAAAGGTCCCTCCGTTCCTGCTAAGCCTCCCTCGCTTCTCGGCCATCCCAGGGCGGAGGGTTCACAAGTGCCATTTACAAACACATGCCTCACGCAGACAAGACATTTTCGTGCTTGGTTGCTTTCAGTAAATA
Source organism: Medauroidea extradentata (assembly GCA_003012365.1). NCBI lineage: Eukaryota > Metazoa > Arthropoda > Insecta > Phasmatodea > Phasmatidae > Medauroidea > Medauroidea extradentata. Next base: position 8,049 of record PNEQ01078527.1, on the reverse strand, counting down.
ATAGTACCTAGTTTTCGTTGTGGCAACTGTGCAGCAGTTCGGAGTGGGATAGTACGACTCGACTTATATGTGCCTCTGTTGAAAGCATTTCTCCAAGTAGGGTATTCTTTCTTAAAAACTAATGTACAGCTTACAAAACATAAATTCCTTTGTGTTTACATATAATCAAATTTCCAAATATATATATATATATATATATATATATATATATATATATATATATATATATATATATAGCCTCTTTTTTAACTTTAATTTTTTTACCTAATAGTTACTTCGTATATGTGGTAGTTAAAATAAAACTGGCTAACATGCTATTTGTGATTAAATACGTTTCACACCATCATCGTTTTCATTTTTCTATCTCGTCAGTTTCATAAGTGTATATCCAGAATGTTCGGGAACTCACTCTAAATATTTCGGGAGGCGGTATATTGTGAAAATTTGTTTATGTATAGTTTATTAAAATTTGTATTGGAGAGAGCCGTCCCTGAAACTTAAGTTTATATCTCGAATTTTTGCAACATATCGGAAAAGGGGTTCATATAATAACAATTTTTAAAATTATGTTTAGTCTAAATGAGATCTACATAATATAAAAACAGAGTCAAAACCCTCCCCTACAAACAAAAAAGAGGCGTGGCCTCTCTACAATTGCGTTATTTACCGGTATGTTATGTGGCAATTAGATGCAGACATAGTACCCAGTAAGTGCTAATGAACTTAATTCATAAATATAAAATTCTAATAACGAGGTTATCTTAAACAGATTAAAAAATATAAAAAAATTCTTCTAGCCACCTAAAGGTAGCTAATCCCATGCAGATTGTCCTGAAATTTTTTGTCTGTGAATTTTTAATAGACTTGCCTATGAAGATCCTTGAAAGATTTTAATCATAAAACATTGGGGAGCATGTAATATATATATATATATATATATATATATATATATATATATATATATATATATATATATATATATATATATATATATATAT
>PNEQ01078526.1:28731-39548 GCA_003012365.1 Medauroidea extradentata | reverse complement strand
ATGCCAATTTTGGTGGCTCTATCTCTTATATTTTCTAGTATTTTTCGAAAAATGTTTAAAAAATTATTTTTTTCAACGTGGCGTAGCTCCCTTAATATTTACCACAGAATAGTGTTGGTTTATATACCCCACCTTATTTTCCATAACGAATCCCCTCCCGGACTTTGGCACATGAATTCTGGTCCACCCTGTATAAAGGCTGAAAATATATATTTATTTCTACGCTTTTTTCGAAGCCAATATGGATAAAATACTCAATGACAATCCTAGATAATGGTATTTGCCAACTTTATGAGTAAATATTTATCCAGAATTACTAATTCGTTACGCGTGATCTCTTGCGCCGCAGTTAAATGCACGAGGTTCCGGCGTCAGAGATTGTGCCTCAGAAGTTCGCAACACTGGAAATAATTTTGTTTACAACGTTGGCTAAAAATATTGTCTAGGATTGCTATTGTTTAATTTTCACAAATTGGCTTCAAGAAACCTACAGTTCTAGATTAATGCTTTTAGTGTTAAATTATGTACCACGCCCTCTTAATGACCTATGCTAACAATCCACGAATCTGTGCTCCATTGTTTGCGCACCACGTTTTTCGTTTTAAATTTTTTCAAGTATTTTCATAGGAGAAATTATTTTATGCTGTATATTCCGTTTAAAAAAAAACGTGGCGTGTAAAAAAAATTTATTTAAATGATTGTTTGTGGTGTATTTACTGACGTAAGATTTAAAAAAAAATTAATAATACAAAAATTTTGCGATAAAAATGTTGTATTTTCCTTGAAAAAGTAGTGTTTAATAACTTTGTGCGAGGAAATAGAATACGCGCAAATGTTAGTTCTTCGCGCAGAAGGACTTCTCGTAAGAGTGAATAGAGCGAAGTGTTGGTGGTCGGGCTATTATCGGAAGTCAACTCCTTCTGTGTACATCTATACCTTTGCTCCTCCTAGGTAGCGGTCGGTAATTTTGAAGGGTAAACATTAGGGAGTCGCTGACCTCAGGCCTACTAAATGAGTATGACATCACTGGATATTGTGTTGAACTACAAACAACCCGGGTTTGTGAAAAATGTACACTGCTTTGTTCGTGCATTTTAGCAGTGAAAATATAATTCCATTACACCTGTACCAAATTACTGTTCTATGATAATAATAATTTTTTATTTCAGAAATAAGATGGCTAACACTACAGGACTTCATATAAAAACTCCAGTGTTTTATAAAAAAAATTGCATAAATTATTAAATTACTTTCGAAACTTGTTAAAATAAAAATAATTGTGGTTATTTTCGAGTTTTAAGTGAGTTAATTACGTAGTTTTTTTTGTCTTGAACTGTCATATCTGTGGGATAGTTTTTACTACAACTAAATTACAATAAATAAATAAATATAAATATAAAATTAATGTATACACATACATACGCATGTGCTTCATGCAAACATTATACAGAATGGATGTGGTCTTTGAATACATCCTTACGTGTCTCTGGTCCTTTGTCTGTGCTGTTATCGTTGTGCTCGTCCATTTTGTCGCCATTATTCGTACTCTTTATTTAGTGTTACTTTATTGTTCTCTTGTTATTTTGCCGTCTGTCTTGATAAAGCGACTATTTCATTCCGGAAATATATGTATACAGTAGACTACCGATTATCCGCTTGCAGATTATCCGATTTGCGGATTACCCGCGCAAAATATTTCACTTTTAAATAGTTGGAAACAGTAGAAAAAAAAAGTTATTTATTAACACACGCTGTGTTTATTCGCGTAGTTTTAACCAACGCATTGTGCCCGCAGCTGTAGTTTGAAAGGATTGCAGAAGATTAAAGTCTTTTCCAGCAGGCGAAACAATTATCCCGCGCGTGAATGGATTAACGACATTGTCCGGTGTGTCGCGCACAAATGAATAAATGAAATTTTACCGTGGGTAATTGCGGCATCCGTGATTTTTTATTACTTGCGTTTTTAGATTATTATCGCATTCCCCTAATCATTAATGTAAATAATCGAGAGTCTACTGTATTAAATTGCTTCCTTTTATTGCAGAAATTAATTTTAACTTTTTTCTTTCTACCGAGATCTATGAAATGGTAAAAGTGGATAAGCCACGATTTTGGGTCATCCGAGGCATAGGACTCCTCAATTGGTGCGGATAATCGGGAGTTAAATGTATATATATATTTTTTACTTATAGCCTACTTTTTGGTTTTCATGTCGTCCTTCTGGTGACGACTCTAAACCTTCCCGGAATTGTCTGTATGTTTTGTGTTAGTCGACAACAGTTTATGCTGTTTTATTTTTAACTATGGGAATTTTTTTTTACACCGGCCACATTCGCCAGTAGTGTCATATGTTCATAAATTGGTTTATTTTATGCTACAGATCATAGTAATGCCCGAAGAAAGAGTAATCACAGAAATGTTTATTTACGTTAAATAAAATTATCTCGATTTCTGTTGATTTTGTTTCAGTAATGTTACATGTAAATAGGAAAATACACGGAATTATGTGCCTAGTACGTAATTTCGCTGCCAACCTTACAAGCAGTAAGGCAACTATAGTTAGTGTTGATTTATATCGAGTAATGGCTAGTGATATTTTTCAAGGGTTAAATTTTTAGTGCCCACTTTATCCCGAACAACATATACAGTTTTGTTTACTTTTAGTGCCCACTGAGCCTACCTCTTAAAATATTAAATTCCTACACATAAGTCGCTTCGTATATGACACAAAATTTGAATAACGAATAAGTACATCTGAGTTTTAAGAAACCATGCATGTATTCTGTAGATCTGCAATTTGTAATTTTTCGCCAAATTACATCAAAATAGTAATTTTATGTGAATTGTATTTTGTTTAATTTAATGTATAATACATACATAGATTTGTATTCTAACAAACCATAATTGACCTGGTTATAAGTCATATATGCATGTGTATTACATGGTTGGATCTATTGCCAATTTTTGTATCTAACAGCATGTGTGCAGATATTGTATTCGTCATTATATGTAATATGTACCTGAATTGACAAGTTCTACACCCTAAAGCAGCAGCTCGCTTTGGGTCTATGGAACGCAACTTAAGAAATGAAAAAAATAAAAATAAAGTCACATCGTGCTGTCACACAGGTACTCCAGTTCACGGCATTTTTCTTTTTGACAACCTGTATATCCTCACATCGCGCTCGTACGTTTCCGTTTACAGATTTCATTTAGAAGTGATTTGTGACGCGAGTGTGTTTCATTTGCTGATGTAATAATGTATCACGGGTAAATTCTTTGGTGTTTCGCAGAACAGTCGGTGATGGCGAACAGACGTAGAATATGTCGTGTTTAACTTTACTGGTTAATCGGACAGCCCAAGGCATTTTATTCGTGTCCATCATCTGTTGGTTTATTTAAAATCCCAACTTATTTATTTCCAGTACGTTTTCCCTGCCTGAGGACAATCTGTCTTTCGAAACTAGTTGACTTTATTATAAAAAACTGATTCAATATGGCGAACTCTACCTAGTGAGATAATAGTCACGGAGTTTAAGGATCTATTGCCGAGTCAAGTGAGGGGAAACTTGAGGTAAAGGTGAAACTATGGAGAACTGGAGTAAAATCTGAGAATGTTTCGATTGCATTGCAGAGTCAGGAAACTGAGATATCTCAGTTGAAGTGAAGTGTTACCACAATATTCGCGAGGAAAATAATTTATCTTCATACATCGACTTGTGAATGTAGCTAAATTGTGTACGTACTATTTTCAACTTATAGTGCACGAAACTTACATGACGGCGATTTGACAAATTATATTTAGTGTTTCGCACACTGTAAAGTTGAAAAACACAACATAAAAATGATAAAAATACGTAGTTGATTTTGTTTAGGTATAAATTGGTGTAACCATTTTGTTTGAAAACAAAAGTGCTATTTAAAACACGACATCGCTTTCGTGTAAAAATGTACAACGAATATAAATTATGTAGTATATTACAATGCGGTCTTTCCTTTACAGCATGGTCGTGTTCGTCGTCTAAAACTTTACCAATAAATTCAAAATAAGAATATTATTCTCCCCCATGTGGCATTCTAACCTCTGTTTACAGCCGCCATGATTGATTTACAGCTTGAGGAAATCTTAATGAAGGTCGGATGACATCTTAAGAATTTCTCAGTTTTTCTTGGATTTCACTAACTTTTCTTCTTTGCGTTGAAAATTCCTCACATTTCACTTTGAGAGACTTTAGATTTTACTCAATATGATTGTGTAATCGACCCTAAATGTAGATTGTGTGCTAAAAGAATCTGTTATCTTGAAGCCAATCTGTAAAATTTAAAAGCAAGCCTAGCAAAAATTTTTCTGTAGTAACGAATTTCTGTAGAACAATCTATGACGCTGGAATCTCTTACATTTAACTACGGCGGAACGGATAACGCTAGTGAATGCATCATTCTGGGTAAATATTTGCTCATAAAGTTGGCAAATAGCATTATTTGTGTTTGTTGTTTTCCCATGCTGACTTTCAAAAACGTGTTGGATTTCAGTTAGTGTTTTTAGCGTTCATCTATCTACTATGCACTCTTAAAACATTATTTCTTCTCAGAGTATTAGTTTTATAGATCGTTCCGTTCTTGAATAATCATATTTATTCCATGCAGGTGGAAATTATCTCCAGCGTTTTGCATAAATATTAATAGTCTTGAGTCTGTTCACCAGTTCATTACGGTTTTTAGGAAATTATTAGCCAGTGTGTCGGTCATCCTTGGGCTTCATATCTCCCATTGTTGCCACTTCACTGGAGAGATCCATAAGTGCCCGGATAATCTGCAACTTGATCTCTATCAGCACTATCTTCACATCCATCTTAGCTATTACGTCATCAAATATTTTCTTCTCTTTGAATATTCACTGTGTTCTACGGAGTAAACTCTTATCAATATTCCTTTGCGTATTAGTCTTATTTGCAATGTCCCCTGTACAGCTACATTATTGTTGAGTTTAGCGTTTTCATGCAAGAGTTGAGCAAATATAGGCTACACTTTGCACGGCTCATAGGGAACTCGGATTTTATGAACGAAGTGTTACACAGTAGTGGGAGTGGTGAAATCATTAATCTGTGAATATTGCCAAGCAACTGTGAGAGACGTGTGATATTTAGTTGTAGTGCCTTGAGATGATAATGTTGCCTCAGTTTCAATGGAGAGTCTGTATTGAAACGAAATTACTTCTCAGTGTAGGCCTATCAACTTTAAAGGTAACACTTTTTTAAAGCAAAATATGTCCGGCCGTAAATTCCTTAAGATAGAAATGACTTTTCAGAAAAATACTATTTCATAATTTTTTGTTTATAGACTGATTTTAAAGTTATGTTTTGGATGCTTAGCATTAATAAGAATACTTGGTTAAGTTTCTCGTGCTGCAATATTCTTCCAAGAATATCACGTAAAATATTTTTTTTCGTTCGAGAAAATTTACTTCAGAGTTAATCAAGTGAGAAGTAATTAATTAAAACATATATTCACCATTTATTCTCCGAGGCTGCAAGCTTTAGTGTTAAAATGATCGTTAGCGTCTATAAAAGTATACAACAATTATATAACTTTTGATATCGCGGTTTTATATTTCCTTTAAGGACATTGGACCTGTAAAATTTAATTTTTTTTTTATATTCGTGCCAAACACTGTTCAACTTTTACACATCACATTTCCCTAAATAAAAAAATATAGGTCCCATAGTTTCTACATAATCACTCATCAAAGTCACAAAATGGCCATTCCTGTGTAGCCAAACTCAAACAAAGTAATTAACTAATGAATTAAAAATTACGGGAACTGAAAGTCAGTGTATCAATGCATTTTATGACATGTTTGACAAAAGTTAGTTTTGAAAATTTCAGTAGTAGCCAAAAGTCAAAGTTATGCAAAAATTTACTACTTTCTATCATCTTTTTAAAATACAAAAATTTATCCCTTTGTATTTTCAAAAGTGTCTTGAAGTAGCCATATAATTATCAGTATGAATTATCTTGCTTCTGCAAGTTAATTACTTTTTTTTTAGTTTTGGGTACGCTGCAACAGCAATTATGCGACTATGATAGTTGATTATGTTAGAACTATGTGGCCTATTTTTTTTTATTTGGGGAAATTATATTTTATCTTACATGTGAAAGTTGAACAGTGTTTAGCACAAATATATATTTTTTTATTTTTACGGGTCCAACAAATGATTTGTATTTTTAAAAAATGCTGAAACTGAAAGTAAAGAATTAAAAAAATTCAATATTTTTTTTAAATACAAATAATTTTTATTCTTTATTTCTATGAGCATGACATTGTAGCCTGCAATGTATTTATCCACTGTGATTTTTGTTTTTTGAGTTTGGTATATTAGTTGGTTTTAGTGTAGTCGTTAAAACGGAAACATGCAAAATATGACTTTAACAAGCCATTACGCGAAAACTATTAGAGATAAAAAAATTTCATAAGTGCCAAATTTAGTCACATTTTGTGTCTAAAATAAGAAAAAAATATCTGCTACAAGTAAAAAATAAAAAAAAAATTGTGATGAAAATTGTGGTAGATCTCGCCCTTAATATGGAGTCACTTAATCAAGTAAGCCCCATAAAACTCAGAAAATAAAAAAGGCTTGACACTTGAATACCCTTAAAGTGGCATGCTGAGGCTGAGAAAAGATGTGCGGAGCTTCGACAATGTCAAGTTTATAGTTTATTAGCAAACTGCTCAACGCGCATGAGCGATGTATTATGATTAGGCGCCGTATTCAAATATCGTTACACGTTCTTTATTCATATAAGGTCTTCCATGTGTGTGTCAAGTTTATTTTCCCACTGCCGAAAATTATGGAAATGGCTGTTATCGCAGTCCTGTTTAGATGTGGACATCTTGGCGAAAAATCTGTTAAGGCTCGGTTTGAGCCTCCATATTGAATTTTATTATTTTTCGCTTTTTTGGAATTCTGAGAAGAAACATGTTCATTCGGCGATTATATCGCAAGTTCTGTTTACCTTGACCTACAATACAAGCATCGCAATAGAGCTAGTAATGTATAGTCAGGTCGCAACTCGCCGGGCAAATTATGAATATAAAAAAAATTGCCATACACGTTGCGGCGTAATTATCTGTTAACAGCTAAATCGCAAAATCTGTGCTGTAGTGGAAAGTAAATAGTATTTGAGGTATAATCGCATATTTAACATTAACAAATAATAAAATTCAATATGGCGACAGAAACCGAGCGTTAAGGTTGTTCACGAGGCAAAGTTTTGAGTGGTTTTGAATGGTTTTGAATGGTTATGCTTCTTCACGATAAGAGGAAATACCATAAAACCATAAAAAAATAAGGAATAACTTTTGTTTTTTTTTTAAATGCAAAATTATTTTAGCGTCTTAATTGTACGCGTAAAATATTTAATCACTTCCATAATCAGAATAGCTCTTAAACGGAAATGATGGCCGCTAAGTCAGCCTACGCCACGACAGCAGCGCGACTGGCGGCAGTTTCCGAACTAATAATACGGAGTTTCCTAAGCTGTAGTAGAATTAACGTTACCCCGGGCAGGCGGAGCGCTTTAGCAACTTCCTCTTCTGGTCTCATGGCAAGCTCCTGATAACTTTGAACATATTAGTTTTAAAGCGCCTGCCAGCAGACTCTCTCATCTATTATTTCCAACTGCCGTTAATTTTCCCCTGCGGACTTTTGGCTCGATATGGGCGCGGATACAGACCCACGCCGAACTGCGGCAACTAGGAATCCGCGCTTCTGGTGGTGAACCTTGGGATGAGACAAGAGTTTTATAACTAAGATCTATGTGGCCGTGAGGCGAGGTTCGCAAGGGACACATATGGCTCAGCTGTGGTGCTTTTAAGGCCGGGATTACGATGCCTTCACGTTCACTTTACTTCAACTTTTACGTAAGCAGGAAACACCTTGACACACGCACTTGAACGGGCCCTATCACGATCGCGTCACTTTATACTTACGTTCACTTTCACTTTACGAAAAGCTTGTCAATGTCAAGCTTTTAAGTTAAAGTGATACGTGATGTTATACCACGTAATTTCCTGGACCAGTCACATTTCGGAGGAGTTAATGTCTTCTATTGTGTCATATTATCTTTGACTATTAGTTTCAAAGCTCTTTCACGACGTTTTTCATTGCCTGCTTGCAGTTTACGTGAAGGATCGTAATAAGGCACCTCCATTGATTACGTATTACGTACACGTGAACTTGATAAAGTGGTAAGTGATACGTGAACGTGAAGTCGTCGTAATCCAGACCTAAGAGCCCGCGTCACTTATTATGTTGAATTTTTCGTAATCCCTTCCTGATAAAATATGGCAAGATTTAACTGAAAATATTTCATTAGGAACGTAGCTAATTACTTTACCTTTCATTACCTACATTTTATTTGCAAAAGTAAATGTGACTATGAAATAATTGAGCTAATATAAATTTTTAGACAAAAATTCTCTCACCAAACACTAAATAACTCTATGCACCAATTCCATCCAATAATACGCACCTAATATTGAAATGTAATGTTTCTATAAATAAACATTGCCAGTTTTTCGTCGCATCCTCCATTTATTAAACAAAAACCAATATTATTAACAAAATAGGTGGCTCAGCATCTTAAGCCGGGTTCACAACCACACTTATGGACGTTCCAAAGGGGGGGAGGGGGGAATCATAATTATATATGTATGAAACTGTGTTAGTTTTGCTGACGTAATTTGGAAGTACATTATCCTCTTACATAATATAGCTCAGCTAGTTTTCCCACAATGGCATTTCAAAGTCAAAATTTGCATGTTTTTATAGTTCATACACCCCCGAAAACCAGTCAACACAACGAAACGAAATAATTCACGGTACAACTACATTTCATGGACTAGGGCTTTAAGTATATATAACCCAATACAACATATTTGGCATTAAATTATTTTTCTAAAAAGTAGTAAAAAAATTTAAAATTTTAGAATAAAAAAAATATTAAACACCGTTTGATGGTGTTTTAAATGTGTCTTATATTCTGTGTAAGTGAAACACAACGATCGCTGTAGGGCCTAGATTCGTGCAGGAAATGAGGTCGACTTTTGCACGTTCATCGTGTGCATTATCGTACTTAACGTGGAGCCAGTCAGCAACTCAGTAACATTTGCTCGCAATGACATACGTCAAACAGCATGTTTCAGCCATTAACACTCGTTGCAGAAATTGCTTTAAGTATCTATAAGCACAAGTAAGTCTTTAGGTCAGTTTTGCTCTTGTGCCAAAGTAACCTATTATGAGCAACAGTTCATGATAGTAATATAGGGGTGAATACATCAACGACCTATGCGACCTCTTTGATATAAAAATATTTGCTCAGATTTTTTAGTTGTGTGTTAGCTAAGAAATATTAACACCTGCGCTGTCAGTCTCATTATCTTATACTCCGACAGAAAATAGTCTCTTTTTTGGGCGTCCGAGCTTGAGAATGTTTACAGAAAATATTAGGTATTTATATTGCATTCGTTATGAAGAATTATCATATAATTATTGTACCACGTAGGAATTTTGCAACAACTTGTATGGAAATTGTATAGTGGCATGTTTTGAAACTTTAGTTGGTAAAATTGCAATATTTTTTGCATGTATTCACATGCTACCGTAGGAGTCGGTGTGAGTGTTAAGGCCCCCTCCCTCGTCTCTTAGTTACAAACTTATATATTATGTATTTTTTCTCTAAAATTTTTCTTTACTACCCATACAAACTTTTAAATAGTAATAATAATGTTTTTTTTGCGTCAGCGTGTGGAAGCATCAACCACAGATAATTATGTGTATATAACGAAGATGACAGGTGAAAACTCCTCCCAAGACTAATTCTAAGAAATACATCCACGTATATTCACAGTAATTGTAACTTACGCCATACTGCTATAAATTGGTGTACAGAAATTCTTTTGCAACTCCTGAAACTAAACATTTCATACGTACTTAAAAAATTTTGTCCGCCCTGGCCATAGCAGGGATTTTGTATATGTGTGTTTTTTTCTTCGGCTTTCAATTTGGACCAGTAGTGTGTTTGTGAAAATTTACCATTACCAAATTTTTTAAAATTTAATTTTCGTGTTAAATTGGACGAAAGCAACTTTTCTTCCTGTCAAGTAATACAATTTTGGGAGTGGAAACTAACCTTGCCACTTAATTGCTTAATTATTTTGGCGCTTCTCCAAGGAAAGTTTAAATGTTCGCTCCGAAAGGAAGTATCTCTCTTGCCTGGGTGGTTTAGACATTTACTGCAACTGTGGGCGGGAAGTTAAATGTGAAGGAATTAAATATAGATGCAAACCCGATAACTGTCATAGTGATACAGTATTTGTTGTTGTTTTTGTTGGTTTGGAGGTGGTGAGACACATAGTGACGTAATTTTTTACTTATCTTAGGGATTATTATTGTTACAAGATTGCAAAATTACATGTGGGCAAGTCTCTGAGCTCTTTGGGATAGAGGTCTTGTAATTAGAAATTAGAGACTTGATTTATTAGCTCACATAGCTTATAAAATACACAAAACAGCAATCAGCTATGGCTTTCACAGCACTTTTATTTGCACACAATTACTACCAGGGTTGGCATGTTTAAAACAAAATGTTTTAAACAGGTTGTTTTAAACTGTTTTAAAACAACGAGTTTGTTGAAAACTATTTCATTTCCATCGTTTAAAACAAATAGTTTAAAACATGTTTTTTTCAAGGTTGTTTAAAACACACATATAATTATTTTACTTAATAAAATTTCACATTCTACTTCAATGATGCAT
>PNEQ01078526.1:0-28631 GCA_003012365.1 Medauroidea extradentata | reverse complement strand
TGTTGCATTGTAATTGTCTCGATTTGTCCCTTACTCGTTTGCCTTAAACGTACGAAAACTCCCGAACAACTGTCGGAGATTCCCGAATACGTAAATCTCATGCTGTTGTGGCTGTATGGACCAAGGCCAGTGGAGGCCATCACTGATGTTTATGTTTTAAACAAAAAAAACTGTTTAAAACTAAAAAAAACTGTTTAAATGTATTTAAAAAAAACACGATTTTTGCCATCCCTGATTACTACTGCATCACATAAACGTCAACTACTTTGACAGTTAAAGGACAAAAATTTTTTCTGTTAATTTATTAAGGACTTCAGATCACATTACAAGTTCAGCCACATATCCAAGTAACAGTCTTTCAAATAGTGACAACATGTCCAACCTTAACAGCCCGAAGTGGTGATGAATCGCCATGTACTGCGCAACACCCTGAGTGCACCACTGTCTTCACTCTTGAATTCTTCGGTTCGACTCCCGTTGCGCACCTCCTTATTGTCCGTCCACATGTATCAGCAGTCCTCTTCTTTCCCCCAATACTGCTCCGAAGGTATGTGCCTACAGCCTCACAGTTGCCTCTGTCGTTACCAAGATGTCTCCACAAGTCTCGCCCCACAAGCAGGACCAATAGCGAACTCTCACCGAATCGGCCGTCCGAAGAATTTATATGCAGACCACATGTCGGGGATTAACCGAATTTTAGAGGTCTAAAAATATACCTTACATCATTCATACCTGCCGAGAGTCATGTAGGCAAAGGCGTCATCAGGGAATCCCGATGACGTTTCGCGAGAATTGCAGTGTCCTTAGGAAACCCCCTTGCGTCACTGTGGTCAACTCATCGGCCAGTTCACATAGTGTGATGCAACATGCCTCGTGTTAGGACAACACACAACATTATTATTTTCGAATCAGAAACAAAAGTACATATTCACACAATTACAAACAGTTGGACTCAGTTGACTCTGGAGCATGTGTTTGACAGCCTGACCTACTCCACAGTCACACATGACATAACTCTTCTTCTTTAGCACAGCTCTATATTGCCATGTTGAATCTGGATCTTCTTACTCCCGATGTCAGTGCATTGTCAGCAAATCCCTGGTCATGTCCACGTGGTAGTGTGTTACTTTTTTTTTTAACCACTGTTAATTAGGACTATCTTTCCACGTTTGTAACCTGCCTTTTTTTCACCAGTGATTTTAAGTTCCTTTGATGATGTGAGGAAACTCCTCCTGGACTCCAGTCTTTGCACGTGTGGTTGATGCCCGTGTAGGCCTAATGTTTGTGTTCTTTTGTGCCCCGCAGTTCGCTGCTCTGTATTTCTCTTCGGACGAAGATGGTGCTTTTCCGGCAAGGTGGTGATGCCATTCAAATTTCACAACGGAAACAGCGCCAACATCTTGGTATCGTAGTTCGTCTTGACAGCTCTTCGACAAGGTCAATGGTTCAGAGAATCAGATCAGGGAGATAAGTGGTTGTGGCATACGAGCTTTCTGGAAAGTCAGCCGAAATATTTTGGAAGTTAAATTCTTGTGGAATATGACAAAATTTATTTATTCCAAATTACAGCCGTGCTCAGCTCATACGGGACTAAGATATACGCCCTTGAAATTAATGTTTATAATTGGTGATGTCGCGAGATATCTAAAATGGGATTGAATTAAACCATTATGTTTTTAACGTTGTTAGTGTTAATAGGCCGTGCACCATACTGGGGGAAAATGTTAAAACCGTCCAAAAACAAAACCAAACAAATCTGTAACCAAATCTAATTTTTTAGCCAATTTGATAGACCCGAAATCGGGTTCCTGATAAACGTGCGGAATTTTAAAACGTTTGAATCATTTGAAATGTGTGTAATTTTCGTGGATATCAACATTGTTTGAATATGTAGTAGTTTCGTAACAAAAAAAGAAGGAAATCACAACTCGTTGCAACACATTTCAACCGTAGGAAGGGAGGCTCCTTTAAGATTATTCAGTACTTAAAGCAGTGCTACATTCCTTGATTGAAAATTACTGGTATCTGGGAAGCATTGTGTAAAATTTCAAAAAGGTCAAGCCGAAAAAAACGCTGAATGAATGCGTCGCTCTGCCAAAATATTCGCTCATAACGGTTGCAAAAATTGTTTCTTAATATAAATTTTTTTGGTGATCTTTATGTAGACTTGAAAATGGTTACCTTTAAATTACGAATTTCCATCAATGACTATACTGAGAAGCTGAAAACAACCTATCTCAGTATACGCGAACACGTATTTCCTCATAATTTTTTTTCGTACGTTAGGAATTGGTCGTGTATCGTCCTGTGTTAATGACCACTATGTAGGACTTGCCAAGACGAAGAACTTTTATTTGTTTTTGCTCGTAAAAAAGTAACTTTGTGTTTGCAATTTTTATCTAAAGTGTTTATGGTGCAAGTAATATTAAGATGTTTCGACATTTATTCACTCTTCAGAGTTAAATTACTTAATGACAAGTAGTTTTTATATTTGATATATGCAGAAATATAATTTTGAAATAAATTTTCAGGGTTGCTTACCCCTACACTCGTGTTTTATCAAACTCCAAACACATTTTTTTTACTTTTATGTAAACAGGTGCGGCCCCCGCTCTGGGTCTTAAGAGAGGAGGCCAAATAGATATACCCACACCTCGAATCAAATTTGGGGGGGGGGGGTGGTCTTATGGACCTTCCCGAATAAAAAAATGGATTTTAAGGTGCAAGATAAGGAGTATCCAAACAAAGAATTTTAATATACCGCTTTTGCACACAATTACTACTGCATCACATAAACGTCAACTACTTTGACAGTTAAAGGACAAAAATGTTTTATTTTATTATATTTAAGGATAAATTACAGTATGTTTTAAATAGTGAATACCTTTGTGATATAAAAATTTTAGTTAGGATTTATTAAGTATCACCAAGAATTCTAAAGATATAATTCAGTCACATTTTGACAACACCCTTAACAAAAGACAGACAAAAAAAACAAGATTCCCTATATGAGAATTTTATCGTTGATTTTACTTGCGTCGTGTTGTTTCGTGTTTTTTGTTTGTTGCACGCTGTCCACGGTTTTACGTCTACTTCCATATTTTCTCATATTGGGAATCTGGTTTTCTTTGTGTCTGTCTTTTGTGCAAGGGTGTTGTCAAAATGTGACTGAATTCGATCTTTAGAATTCTTGCTGAAAATAATCTCGTAAAGATTGGCTACATTTTTAAACGTCTGCTTTTTCTGCATGTCTCAATAATTGTGTTGGTTCATGAAACACACATACTTAAATTTTTGTGGATAACAAATTGAGGGTAAATTTCACAAAACAAAGGAAAAAAATAAGAAACTTAGAAAATTTTATTTAATATTACGTAAACAATTAAGTTATTATTTGCCTTATCTATGTTACAAATCACTGTTCTACATATTGTTGAAACACAAAATTGTGTAGTCTAACTGTGATTGTGAAGACTTATGAAGCCTTAGGGGAAGTGTGAGGTA
This sequence comes from Medauroidea extradentata, assembly GCA_003012365.1. NCBI lineage: Eukaryota > Metazoa > Arthropoda > Insecta > Phasmatodea > Phasmatidae > Medauroidea > Medauroidea extradentata. The sequence goes on along the minus strand of PNEQ01078526.1, from coordinate 25,127 downwards.
ATATATAGTTAAATATTGCAATTGGTATTGATTTGGTTAAATTTTTTTGTAGTCTTGGGAGGGGCAATGGCCCCTAGCGTCCGCCTATGGATCCCCCCTCCCTTAATTTAGAGGATTATGTACGGGACGCATAAACGGCGTTGTAGCGTGCGGAGCTTATTCTTATGCGAGAAACCAGTAAACTTATTCGTAAAACGTTAATTTAAGAAAAGAACACACACTTAAAACTATGCTTTTATAATTCAAAAATTGCACCACGCGTATTGGGAACATGCTTTTGGGGCACAACATGGCGAAAAACTGTTTTTTTTTCTGCTGCAAGTACAAAAATACCGCCCAAACATAACAGTAGAAACATGTTTTGGACTTCAAACTAAACGCCTATTCACAATTGAATGCTTTAACATTTGACTTAACGTTTCCGTTACTTTATATATTTCGTCAATACGCAATACAAGCGTAAAGTTAAAGTAACGACAGTTGAAAAACATTGAAAATCTTTTTTTTTGAAACGAATAATGTTATATCATAACTTTGCCATAAAAGCATATCAGGTAAATATTAAAACAAGTGCAATAGTTAACAGATATTTCATTTATTGTAATACTTTCAGAATAAAAGTTACTCCATCTGTTGTCGCATATTCATGTTCATTTACGAATACTTCTCCAACGCTATTTGCTAGGTTTTTCGAGTACAAACCCGTTACTTTTTCACGAAATCGCAATACTGGAGAACAAAACTGTACTCCGAAATAAACACTTCTCGTTCTATCATACATAGTCAGCTGGTTCTTTGCGAACGGCCGTCTTGATTTTGACTTTGGGTTTTCAGTTTTATCGGAAACGTAAAGTCAAAGCTGCTTGTCTTTATGTTTGGCGTCGCCATTGTGTGAGATTCCATAATATGCCCTATTTAAAGCTATCGTAAAGTCAAATGCAGAGTGGCGGATTTAAAAATGAATTTGGATTGTAAAAAATTCCAACCATCTCAAAAGTGTAGTTGTTTACTGTTCAGAACATTACCAATATTGTACATGTAAGTAGGACACATTAAATGTACTTGGATCATCGTAGAACTAAACTCTAAGTTTCCTTGAGGCGACTGGACATATTTGGCTACACAATGTTGAAGATCACAATTTGAGGGGGGCGGGGGGTGCTTCAGCCCGGTAGCCCACCCTCTTAAATCCGCCGCTTGTCAAATGCTAAAGTTTTCAATTGTGTAAAGGCCCTAACACACTCCAGCTTGACTTCGGCCTGTATAACGACCAAGGGTCGCTCAGTTAGAGTCCGGTCGTTTGTTACGAGGGCTCAGGGACAAGTCGTGCACAACCTTGCTGGACAGGAATATTTATAGCTTCAGCGAGACACGCCATGGACAAGGGCTTAGCGGGGGAAACTCGCCACAGCCGGGTCGAATGATTAGGCTTGCCCTGGTTCTCGCGCGAATGATTTAGGACCGTCGTTCGCGGCTGACCACTCTCCGGCGGGGTCGCTAAGGATGGTCGTTGACTAACGTAGAAACCTCAGCCTCGTGAGACGCGCTTATCATGCGAGGCTGCGATGAAACTCTCCGATGTACGACATACCGCGAAGCTTGTCGGTAAGTACCGTAAGCGGTTGAGACATTAGACAGGCGGGGTTGACTTTGGGATATCACGAAAAATAATTTTTCGCATATGTGGTGGCCCTGATTAAAGACATTTACTTGCGATCAAATCCAAAGAATAAATATCCACATGACAGTTAGTGGACGACTTGAAGTACACGCCCCCTGACGTCACCGCAGGGGAAAAGTACTGTGGGAAACAAAGCTTGTTTACAAACATGCTGATTTGTTAGTTGGTAATTGCAGAAAACAAAAATGTTGCGCATTCATAGATTTGCACGCAAGGGTAAAAAATATTAGTTTAAATTTCATGGTTAAGATACGCAAATACATAAGATCAATGTTTACCTAAAAAACGGCAAATTCCAAACAAATAATCAATTTTCTTGACGTACATCTCATCCGGGACATGTGAAGCCAAACAGCTAAATGAAGGTTATGTTCGGCTGCGGTATCCATGGAGATAGGAATTGTTTCACACACCTGACTGAAGCTCCGCCTCTTTTCAAGTCGTCCATTAATATTTACTCACAACTAGCAATTATGGTAAATAAAAAAAAAATAGTATGAAAGTGTCCTTAAGTCAGCCCACGTGTTCAAGGTCAGCCCACGTGTTCAAGGTCACCCTCCTTTACGGTACTTGCGGCGTTGGAAACAAGGTAAAAAAAAATAACAGAAATGACATCACAGTAATAGAAGTTGTATACCGAAACGCAGTATGAATTATTTACCCTACTTCAGTTAAAAGATGCCGTGGTGATCGCCTCTCACCCAGGCAATCAGTACTCGATCCCCAGCGTGTTCAGTCCCGGATGTTTCGCATGTGGGAAACGTGGCTGGTTTTCTCGATGATCTCCCCACCTCTCTCGTCGCTCCGTCGCTGCTCTGCACCATAGGCGGATGCAGAAAACCGATGGGGGGGGGGGGGTGCGTAGGGGCCATGGCCCCTCCCTAGACTAGACTGCTCCTAAAAAAAAATTGTACCAAATACATACAAAGTAAAAAGCTGAAAAATATTACCTTACAATTTTCCTAAAACTACACAATATTTACAACACGATCATGGCTGCATGATTTTGTGTTGCAAATATATATAGAGTAGTAATTTGTAAAATAAATGAATTGTTTCCGTAATTTAAATAACACTTTATAGTTTCTAAATTCCAAAATGTTTTGTGCTATTTTATTTGTTATTCATGAAATTTATTGTGTTTCAAATGCTAACACAATTATAGAGAAACGTGGAAGCGGAAGATTAAGAGTATATCTAATTATTTTATATCAGCACAAAGGTTTTCCCCTTTTAAAACACAATTTAAGTTTTTAAAATACTACAATTTCTTAAAATGGCATATTCAATTTTTCTTCTTCGGAAACTCCTTAAAAAAAATCCACATTGTACAGGGGAGGACCTACCGCACCCCCCCGTTTCTTGCTCATAGGACGTGGATATTTCTACATTTCATGACAAGCCCCTCCCCACTTAGGACCCAGAGTTGGATACGTCCTTGTTGCACACACATCTCACCTCACCTCATCTATTCTTCGGGCCGTTGGCCCACATTTCACCCCGACCTTCTCTCACGCACACATCGTGCCCTTGCCTGAAGGCGGGAGAAACACGCGGTGGATATAATTCTTTCTTCTTTTTTTATTTTTCTCTTCAGTTAAAACATTTTCTTTAAAAAAAGAAAACATTTTTTTTGGAGGCTATTTACCTTACGATAAATAACTCTTGATATACTGGAAACAAAACTTAAAAAGTACGTATTTGAAGTTAGAAATTGTTACTTTAAGAAGCTTTGTTTTAGAACAACTTATTTTTTTTAACGGAAACAATTTTTCTTAGAAAAGACGCTAACTGAAGGGCTGTGCCTACCCCACATGTCTGGCGATAACAAGTTTAAGGATATACGTGTTCAGTTATATTTGCCGCAACCACAGACGGATTTAAGGAAGGGGGGGGGGGGGTTTACCGGGCTGAAGAGTCCCCCACAAAAAAAAACTTGTTCAACATTATGTAGCCAAAGTACGTCTAGTTGTCTCAAGGGTGGGGGGGAGGGGAATTTGGACAGCGCTTAACATCGAAATCTTTAGCGCCGGAATGAATGGGCGGGAGGAAACGGGAGATCCCCGAGAAAAACCCGCCGACCAACGGCATCGCCCGGCACGATTTCGGCTCAAGGAATCTTGAGTTTTGTTCTATGATGATCCAAGTACATTTATTAATGTGTCCTTCTTGTATGTACGTTATTTTTAACGCTTTGTAACAGTAATCAACCACACTTTTGAGATGGCTGTACTTTTTCAATCCATAAAATCACATAAATCTCCCCTCCCCCCATAAAGTGTTTCTAAATCCGCCACTGGGTGCAACTAGTCGCCTGTCAACTGATATAATGCCTCTGTTGGCTTGTTTATTTATCTCTGTCGCCTGCGTTGTGCGGTAGTGTTAAAATGTTAGTAACTGTAATTATGAATATATCCCTTGAGTTTGTAAGATAACACCACTGAGTAAACAAGCATAGATTTACGTGTAAAGTTATTTTGAGCTCTGCACCAAGCAAAGTGGCTCACATGTGAAATTCTGAACTTGCATTCAAGATGACCCAGGTTCGAATCTTGGTCTCACCACCTTGCCGCGTACTTTTTTATGTTCTGAGTACCGGGACCTACTGGTTTATTCTTTAGATCTGTTTCAAAATTTCATAGAGTATTTACTCAGCGGAGTACTTACTACCTGTACATGGTACAAAGAAAAATGCCCTGCCTGCCTGTATTGTTTCATTTATCACGGGCCGATTCAGATCTTTTAGGCAATTTTTTTTCAATACTCTGAAAATGTTAGAAAACAATTTTTTCCTGCTCGAAAAATACTCGTGAGTACCTCGTAAACCACCCTCTCCCCCCATTTTTATTCCTGTAGCTATGTTTTCGCCTGTCCAATGTGGAAAATGGTTCTTGTTCGAAAGCGTTATTGTGGTAGGTGGCTGAGCCGCACTTAATATAATTAATAATTAAGACCCTTTATATCAAACAGTTGCTTTTATCTTAACTTGAATATTTTTTAACCAAATGTTTCGAAAAAATTTGAAACTGCGTACGGTTATATGATACACACTTTTTCCAGAGCGTTTTTTTTTTAAAATAATGTACCGTTTGCTGGCAAAAAAATTATTTTGCTTCATTTTAGCTTATTTTGACAACAAATATGTTCTATTTCAGGGGCAAAAATCTAAAAATCCATTTGGTGTATTACAACAGAAAAATTCAGATACAAACGATGGCATATAAGTGTTAAAACTGTAAGAACGAATTTTTTATATATGTATTAATTAGCGTTAAAAAAATATTTTCGAAACGACTGAAAAACGAAATAGCGAGGCCTTAAATCCCTTGCTCTCACGAGGACTCCTATGTACGCCATATAGGCAGTTCGTGATTATAATGAGCGTTTTTGATAGCCCTGCCTAGTTTCGACTTCTCTTAGATGACAAAGTAATGTATTGACCGACTCCCTGAATCAGTCGCGAATCGATGCCGCGTAATTATCTTAATCAGCCGTTGTCGTGCAGCTACAGCTGATGTAGACTCCCTCTCCTCTCCCTCGTTGTGTTGCGTGCGGCGAATATACCACGCGACCCACGACATAGGTCGTCTCCCTTCACTCGCCGACACTGACAGTCGCCTCTCTATGCTTCAAGTTGGTCCGAGTTAAGTTAAAACCTTTTTAGTAATAACTTAAATTTGTCAGAACTAATAATATCCCCCCTCACTCCCCGCGCTGATAACTGTGGTTTAAGGAGCAGTGTTAGACAATTTTATTGTATTTTAAGTTTTTGAAATTGAAATTGTGTCATCAAAATTTTTCTTCGACAAAGCATAGGATATAATCTTGGTAAACTACTTGATATAAAGTAATAATGGAATATTTCATTAATTTGTCATGCGGAATCATTGCAAGAGAATCATAGGTTAACTTTCGTGAATTTTCTTGCAATGATTCCGCATGACAAATTAATGAGATATTCCATTCTTATTTATGTCAAGTAATTTACCAAGAATATATCCTACGCTTTGTCGATTCGAACATTTGATAATACGCTTTGAATAGGTCTTACGGCTCTAAAACTGAAAATGCGATAAAATTGTTTAACACTCCCCCTAAAGGGGTATTGATCCCTACCACCTCGGATTTATCTGTTTATTCTCGATAACTTCTGTTCCAGTCGATGTATCAAAATTTTTGTCATGACAAGGCATAGATACAAACTTAATCGATTTCCTGTAATTGCTGGAACCATAATATATTCATTATTTTGCAACGGGAAACAGCTGAAAAGGAAAAATAGCTTTATTTACGGGAGCGACTACAGAGGCCGCAACATTAACAGAAACAATGCCATATGGATTCCAAAAAGTGAATGAAACAATAAACTATGCCTTGTCAGCGTGAAGAGAGTAAAACAATGTGTGTATTTCCTGATTTATAAGAAAATCCGTAAAACCGATCTGACAGGGATCAATCGCCCTTAATAACGCATGTAAGTAAGATAAACATTCGGCTGGTTCTTATATTTCTGTAATTGCCATAACATATAAATAGATATGTCTCACCAAACTCTATAAATACTCTAGCGAGGGGAAAACTGCAAGTGCAGTATTAAATTATTCTGTGACGCGCATTCTTTCGCAGGGTTTAATAACTCGTACTGAAATATTCAATAAAACCACGTTTCACTAACTTTAGTAAAACAACACACAGACACTAATATGTCTGTTCGCACCTTTCCATCGATCGTGCTTTGTAAACTAAAGCTACGTATTATGGAAGGTGTGTTTGCATTGGTCGCTCAAGGTTGGCGGGAAGTGCATGCTTCATTTGTTAGTTTTGCAGACATTACTAGTGACTGTAAAATATTTTTGCATGCGTAGTATCCTCATAATGACATCTCATAATTAAAAATTTACGTATTGCGGGGACATATTTAAATGTAATTTGTACAAAAAATTAGATTTAGTTACGGACGGCGTGAGTTGCAAAAATATAAGAACTTATTTTGTATATATATATTTTTTAGAATGATGAATTTTCACTTTCTGTTTATAATTTTTTTAAAACTAGTGCTGTGGTTTTATGTTTTTATAAATTTTTTAGCAAACCGTCCGTGGCATCTAATATAAGTGTCAGGTTTTCGTTAGGTGTATAGCTTCTACCATAAGTTTACAGACACCATTATATTTAACTAAGAAAACGTTTTGGCCTTACATTTAATCCTACGGGACCTGATTATTAATGACACATGGATAACTGTTTAAGGCTATGTCCAGAGTTTAATTTGTAAAAACAAATTAGAAAATAGGACAGTTTGTTTTATCTTTTCTTTATATTTTTTAAATAACAATTTTTTTATATTTTAATGTATTTTCTTAGATGTAAAAAATATATCAATCGGTGATGTTTATCCTTATTTTAGGGCAGAAATATAAAACCCTAAGACATAATTATAACCATAGAATAACGCTCTATGTTTTATTCTGCAAAAAAATGTGACATTTATCATATTAAAAATAATTAAAAAATATGTTGCAATACTGGGATAGAGTCAATGACTTATACTGTCGCACCAAGCGAGCTACGGAAGCCGGAGTAGTTTAACTTTGTACACATACATATGCTGTTGGTTATTTCTTCACCATGACCATCAATTTAACTTTTAAAAGAAAATAAGGCTTTACTGCTTAACAATAACATATGGCACATGTAGACACACATTGCAACAATTCTCAAATTTTGCAGAGCGGGAAAGAATAGATTTCGTTCGAATGCAATTACTACAGATGTGTGCAAATTAAATGTTTCTCGTATATAGAGTACAAGGTCTTAAAAAAAAATGCTTTCTTTTGTTATTGCCTTATGCAATATCAGTCTGTCGATAAACGTAATTTTTGGCACACTGAAGTAGGAAAAAGTCGGGGGCAACACAATGACTTGGCATCGTTAAAATCGTCTAAATAAGTTTAAAAAAATTACATTGTACACTGCACAAAGTCGTACACTACTGTCCTAAAACATTATTACATCTTAGCTTTTATCAGACGACTTCTATAATAGTTCCATACACATGTGCCAATACATTAATGGTTACGAAACATATCTGCAATATTAGCTTACCATATTATGTTTATATAATTAACTGCAAAAATTGTAACGCCGCCAGATGTAATGAAGGCAAATCTTCCACTAAAAGACTACTAGCGCTCGGCTAGATGCGGAACTATCAGCGACAAAAAGGGAGTCACTTTCTCTTGTAGAAGAGCATGACGTCGTGTCAAGACCATGGAGGTATTAGTCTATGGAGTGGAAGCCTTTGAGCAAATTTGAAGCAAGCCAACAGACGACATTTAAAGACAAGTATAGAGCTAGTGGTGGCAAAAACATGTAAACATAGCATTGAGCGGAATGAAAATGTTTTATTTTTTTTTGTTAACTATACATTATGGTGAAATTTTGTGCAAATCTTGGCCTTACAAACAGATTCGATCGTTGCGGAGGGTTATCTTTGTACAGGTAAGAAACTTTCATTTAAATTCATCAAGTTTATAAAGTACATATCCACAACAAGAGCTAATTCGGTTTTATTTATATTTCTGAAACAATAGTAAACTGTTGTGTACGATTCACATAGAGAATTTGCGCGGATTACATTGCTTTCTGCTATTGTTTTGCCACCCAAAATATGGCGACTCATGAAAAATAACGTCCTGCGCATGCGCAGTTCGAAAATGTCCGAAAATGATCGGCTTCACACGATTACCATTGAAATGTACGGCAGATGCCACTCCATGGTCAAGACCTCTCCTCTGTAGACCGTGGCCACGGTCGTAGAAGAACAGGTCTGGACACTCGCCTATCTACCAATGTATTTTGCTTGACCCCCTTGTTGTTTGGCTGTAGTTCGTCAAGTTACCGAGAATGTTGTACTTTTTGGCGCTGTTTCCCGGGCGGTCGGACTCAAACTCTATAAATTTAACAGTGGAAAAAAGTGGACAAAGTAAATACATATTGCTGGAGCCTTTTCTTAAATTTGTGAGCGAAGAAAGTGTTTCATAAATTGATAAAAAATACGTTTTGATAAATTGTTTATCTTAGTGGGAAGGAAGTGGGCGGAGTTTAGTCCGACCGCCCTAACATCAGCGCCAATAAAACACAATATTCTAGGTAACTTGGTGAACTACAGCCAAACAACAAGGGGTCAAATATCCAGGCGAGTGCCCAGACCTGTTCTTATATGACCGTGACCGTGGCCATAACTTGGATTCCATAGAAGAAGAAACATCGACGAAAAAACAGCGTGAAACACTGACTTTGTGCGTGGTGTTTCTGTAGTATTATCTTGTTCTGTGGGATTTTTTAAAAGCTTTATTAGTGGAAAATATAACGTCAAGTCACTCGGAACGTTTAGCAGTTCATAACGAGCGAGACACGCTTCCACACCGTTCATGCACGTCTCTTAATGAGGTCTACATTTGATTATATTTCTACTCATGCTAAAGGCACCAAGCGCTCACAACTTCTGCGTAATTATTAACGTCGGCTTGCCGTCGTGAAAGGTGACTGGAACGTCACCGTCACTCGTACACTCAAACACGAAGCCGGACAGAATTGAATGCTGCCTGCTTGAAGTTTAAGGCTGTTCAAGTGGCAAAAACGCATAATTTTATATTTGTACGACGTAGTGTTGGTTTTACAAACGTCACTTTTGACTACATTTTCCACTCGTGAAACTTTTTTTTAGCTCTCATAGTCTTCCCGTAGCGGCAGGTCAAAGTCCAAATTTGCAAGTTACGGGAACATGCTAATAACAAAAACCAAGTCACCGAGAATGTTGTGCTTCTTTGGCGCTGCAATCAGGGCGTTCGGGCTCAAACACTGTCAACTTTTTTCGAGTGTTTACAAGATAAAGTAAGTAAAGATTGCTGGAACCATGCTTTGGGATTGTGAGCGAAGGAAATACATTCATCAATTGATTAAAATGCGTTATGATAAATTGTTTATATTTATAATGTAAACATTGAAGAAAAAGGGTGGGAAGTGGGCGGAGTTTGAGTCCGACCGCCGTGACTGCAGCGCCAAAGAAGCACAATATTCTCGGTGACTTGGTGAACTACAGCCAAACAGCAATAGGGTCAAGTTTCCAGACGAGTGTCCAGACCTGTTCTTCTACGGCCGTGGTCCCCAGTAAACTGGCGTATTGTAGGGAGGTGACAAAGTTCAGTTACCTCTAATTGTAACCAACATGAACCGCTAAATTTATGTAAATAAAATGAACAACAGTTCTTTCAGGGGTTATCTTAGATATGAGTCATTGCTTGTTAATAGGATCCGTCTCTGTACTGTCAATTATCGTGGCAAAGGATAATACGCTGGGAGACTTTTTGGAGCATTTCTGGTGTAACTTAGTGAAAGTTTGTCTTAGAGAATCTTCCAGTTCGTCAAACTTTCACTCAAGTTAACCAGCAATGCTTCGAAAAATCCTGCGGCGCATTAGCCTTTGCCGTGATATTTGACGGTGCACGTGCTCATCCTTTGGACGAGTAATTATTCCTATCTCATGTAAACTCTTCGTAAGAACATTGTTCATTTTATTTGTTTAAGAGCGCAGTTCACATTCGTTTTCAACGTATTTTTTAATTTTATATTTGTACCAGATATTTTTTCTTCTTCTCATTTTAGACAGAAATTGTGACTAAATCTTCCTCGTAGGAAATTTTTGTATCGCTCATAGTTTTTGCGTAATGACTCGTAAACGTCAGAATTTGCATTTTACGGTTTTGTGTACGCCACTAAAACCTACTCGCTTAACAAACTGGGGGAAAAAATCAGTGTGTAGCAATGTTGTAGTCTATAACTTGACACATATGAAAACTATATGTGTATATATATATATATATATATATATATATATATATATATATATATATATATATGTGTGTGTGTGTGTGTGTATTTGTATTTTTTTAAAAAAAATTGAAATTTTAAGTTTTTATTTTAAAATGCAGCAATTTTTAATTAAATACAGAAATATTTTATTTTCTGTTTTACATATGTAAAGTTATGGGCGTTCCCAGTCGGCAAACTGCACTTCCCAAGCTGGGGATCGAACCCGGATCGCCTATGCGGGAGGCGAGAGATCTAACTTCTCTACCACCGCGACCCCTCTTCATTGCCAATTAATTACTAATTTCCAATTTACTAATCACTAAATGACTAATTACTGAATGAGGTTCTCCGTAGTCGCTTAAGCACGTCCTGGCAGTGGCGCTCGCTGCACACGAGTGTGGTGTACCTACATGAGCAGAAAGAAGAAGGGACGGTGGACGACAGATAGAGCTGATTGTGTGAGCAGCAGTTTCACACGTGCTCGAGAATGGCGGAGTTGTGGTGTGAGTGGCCTCCTGAATATTTCACACATGGCGCAAATTGCTCTGTACACTCCGCACAGTGGTATCAGCAATTTTTCAACTGGACAAGTGTCAACTTCTGTAAAGTACTTGCGCACGTCGTCTGTGTGATTAGAATGTTCCCCAGCATCACTCGCAACATTGCATTTCCTTTTCCTTTAGACTATTATTATCATTATTATTATTATTATTATTATTATTACTGTATTTAGGGCCTGTATTACCACCTCCTGATAAAGTTCTGGATAAGACATATTTAGAAGATAATCCAGAAAAGTGTATTACGACCCTCTAATATCGCTTATCCGAGATTATCCACAGAAGTGAAACGTGTAATTGGAACAAAAAGTGGCGTAAATATTTGCAGCACCTTGAAGTCGCAGAATACGCATTTAACAAAAATTACATCACAAGAACATATACAAAAATTTGTTTAAAAAATTTACAAGATGATGCTAAACGGCGTGTCAATATCTGCGAAAATGCGCTATTTCTGCGTTGTTCACAGCACACGACGTACATTACATGGCGCGCTGACTGGATCATGTTACGTGCTGCATCGCACAGTGCGTACCGTCCGATTAAGGGGCCTGCCTACCTGCGCTTGAAATGCGTTGCAACTAGTTCCGATTATTATTTTTTTGTCAAAACTATAAACACACATTATATTTGTATATCTACAAAAGGAAGAGACTTCAAACTGTCACTATAGTTTTAAAAATTCGACACGTTTATTAGAAACCTCATTTTCGGGCCCCTCAGAATAACCAAAATTGGGTTTTCCAGACTGTCGTATCTGTAACAATAGCAACCGGATTAAAAAAAAACAGAACTATACGAACAAGATTTAGACTTTGAGCTATGCTAGCCGCAAATAAAGTAATGTGGTCACCTCTGAAAGTCCCTTAGGATAAAGCATAATAGTAAAGCACTGCATGTCAGCTGAGTAGCTTGCACGGAGAGGCGATAATGCATTTTAGAGGCACGATTATTTCGCGTATTGATTCTAGGTCAGGTTGAACGTCAATAACGTATACTTCACTCCTCCTTCTGTGATTAGACGAGAGCGGTTTTAACACACATTTGACGAATGCAAGCCAGTGATAAACGAGGAAACAAGTCGTGGGGATATCACATGCGACATGCTACACGTTTGTACTGTTCGAAGCCAATGGATATTCGGCTTCAGCCGGTACACGTATAGAACTGAGAAGTCTAGGCAGTTGCCAAATGAATACGCGAAATACTCGCACCCCTGTGCATTACATACGTCGCACTCCTGTGCATTACATACGTCGGTCAACGGCAACCTTACCGCTCCTGTCTCTCAGACACACACAGCCTATCTATACTCTGTCCACTCTAAGGTTGCAGCAGAAATAAAAATTGCTAGCGAAATTAATCAAAGCTATTGAAATACATCTTGATTCCGCACATTGTGGTTGTGCCGTAGCGTAGTTACCTTGCATTTTTTAGTATTTCAAATGAAATTTACGCTGTGCAAAAATGTTATATTGACATTCACGTCGACGAATTAGCTGCAACCTTAGAATGGATAGAGTATAGGGAGGCCCCTTAAATACAACTTGTCTGGATTGTAGCTGCCAATGACAGTGGCAGTGGCATTCCACGGTACGACAATTCTGCCCACACGCTATGCACTGTAGGCTACATCAGGTACTGTGAACTATAGTACAGAAGTAGTGCATTTACGAAGCTATGTTCATACAATAGTTATTGTTCCTGTAGAAGTGAGACTGGCCTGCGTAGTGTAGTTTGTCTACGGTGTGAGAGATCGTGGGTTCGAGTCCCGACTAGAGCATGACTTTAGTGTTGTCCCTTCACCGCACTTCACCCTCATCAGCTCTTAAAGAGGCGATTGACTGGAAATTTTTGTTTCTAATTTTTTTTTTTAATTTAAAATTTTTGTACGAGATGTGGTTTGTTTTGTGGAATATACCTTGAGTACCTTGAATATTTGTTACTGTAATGAAAACGTTTTGCTTTCGTGGTTTTTTTTATAGTGTCATGTCAAAGTCCAAATTTGCGTAAAACGGTTTTATGCTTTAAAGGAAAACGAACTGACTTTCCAAGCTGAAAATGTTCACACTGAATAGCGATGTTACAGGCTTCAAGTTCTCCAGTATAAAAACATGAAACATCTTTGTATAAAAATGCCGAAATTTGAAATTAATTTTTAAGAACTTCGCTTACTACATTTTTTTTCCAGTGTTAATTTTTTTTTTCAGTTTGGTTAGTCAGTTGGTTTTCCCTTAAATCATAAAACAGTTTTATGCAAATATGGACTTTTGACATACCATTATAAAAACTATTAAAGCTTAAAATTTTTCATTACAGTAAAAAAAACCTCACAATATATGTCTGCAATATAAATCATATCTCGTATGAATAAAAAAAATATATTTTTTCGGCCAAGCGCCCTCATGAGACGTCGTTGGTACAGGGTACATGTGAGGGAAGTTCCTCCAAAATATTGACATGCACTTCAAAAATAAAAACACCCTGCATTAGCAGTGAACTGTGAAAATGAAGACCAATGGGGCAATGGCGTATGTCCATGATAATAACTCGATATAGGCCAATAAGAAAAAACTAGCATGGTACGTATAGTAACTGTCGCCTCGCCCGCATTCTTGGCAAAGCACGGGGAGGGTTCCGCACTCGAGTGCACACTCGCATATCTTGCCAATGGAAGTGCACACGATAACAAACGTTACGACATATGTCATATGCCCAGTTCCCGCCTCCGCATGACACAGCCACTACAACTGTTATGAATATACTGCGCAATTTAGATATAGGATCAGTTAGGCATAGAAAAAAAAATACCATGAGAAGAACGAATTTGATTGTAGCTGGAAAGCAGATTAGATTGTTATGAGGATAATTTGTATTGGTGTGGACGACTTGAAAAGAGGCGGTGCTTCAGTCAGGTGTGGGATACAATTTCTATCTCCATGGATACCGCAAATGAACATAACCTTCATTTAGCTGTTTGGCTTCATATGTCCCGGATGAGATGTACGTCAAGAAAATTGATTATTTGTTTGGAATTTGCCGTTTTTTCAGGTAAACATGCATTTGCGTATCTTAACCATGAAATTGAAACAAATATTTTTTACACTTGCGTGCAAGTCTATGAGTGCACAATTTTTTTTTTTTGTTTCTGCCATTACCAACTAACAAATCAGCATGTTTGTAAACAAGCTTTGTTTCCCACAGTACTCTTACCCTGCGATGTGACGTCAGAGGGCGTGTACTTCAAGTCGTCCATTGGTAAGCACACTTTGTATAGGCCTAAAGGTGTTTTAATATAAGTTCTCGACTGGCTCATAGACGGCGTTGCAGCGTGTCACTCGTATAACATTGACGCGAGGCCGCGTAACTCATTCATATTACGTTTATCTACGAAAAGAACTCACACTTACAACTACGGTTCAGTAATTTTAAACATACATAATGTTTGTTAGAAACAGAAAATAGCTGTAACCTGCCCCTTCTAATAAAAGCTCATTATTCATAAAGTACTAAACGAAATGCATGCATTGACCTTTACTTCGTGGTGACCAAAAATTAAATTTTAGGATCACCGCTGTAAGGTCCCATAGGGAAAAGACTACAAGGAAAACCTTGTACGCGAGTTTGACGCGCTGTGAGTGAAGGCGATATGCTGCCCGTCGAGCGTGGGACTCTGGCTTTTATAGCTCCGCTGTTGACACGCGTCAAAAGTGGAACTGTTTAAACAGGTACATACTCCTCTTAATAAACACACTGAAAAACTACACCCCTCATGATAAGTCATGCAAACGCACTCCGTGAGCGTAACAACAATGTCGCTACTCTACTATCGTCCCGAACCGGAATTATCGTGGGTCACGCTAAAGCTGGCGGTAATCGATAACCACTCACGTAGCTTATATAAGACGGAGAGCATTGAACGTCGTGTCCCGCTGTCGACTCCCCTGAACAACGGCAAATGTAGAATTAAGGTCATTCAACACGATCAAATATTTATTGAGTTCACTTAATTGAATATGAATTTGATTCAATAAACATTGAAGGTACCACTTGCAAAGTTATCACACAATTTACAAACAAATGATGCACAAAATAAATATCATAGCTATTTTATAATAACGCTGTACGACACGTTATAATATTTCTTATTATTTTTGTATGTATTGTTTAAAATAAATAATGCTCTTAATCGGTGCGCTGGACTGTTTTTGTGTTGGGGGGAGGGGGGGATACAAGGAGTCGTGGACCCAAATTATTTATATGAAAAAACGAGGGGGATTTAAACGTAACTGTCCTGGCACCGGGGGCGTAACCAGAAGCCGAGCTTCCGGGGGTTCTCTCCGGGAAAATTTCAGTTTCTGGTTGCAAAATGGAAGTTCAAAAGTGAAATAACTAAAAATTTCCAGTTTTGAGTAAAATTCATCCATAGAAAGATTTCAGTTTCGCCGAAAAATGTGTTTATATATATATATATATATATATATATATATATATATATATAGTTGGTGTTAATTTGAAGGAAACGCACAGATGCAACTACTTAAGGTGTTAAAAATGTTTATAGTTTTCATCTGCTGAAATTATCGCATTTTAAATCAAAATAAATAGCCTACAACTTATTGCTCTTCACTGGCAATCGGAATAAAGTGCCTTGTAATTAAAGCAAGAGAATTTACGTGTTGTTTTTCTATTCATCTGAGCAAGAGTGAACTTAGGTCTGTGGCTTGGTGAACTAAACTAAAAAATGCTGTTTTTGAGTTGTTTGTACTAAAAAAAAAAAAAAAAAAAAAAAAAAAAAAAAAAAAAAAAAAAAAAAAAAAAAAAAAAAAAAAAAAAAAAAAAAAAAAAAAACACTTATTAGTCACTGCAAAATATTTTGTTAAAATGGACCTTACCTAATTTTTTTGTAGTCACCACCAAACATTTTTGCAATCCCCAATACAGTTTTGCAGTGACTACAAAAATGTTTGTAACCAATCCAAAATAATTTGGTGAGGGCCATATTGACAAAACATTTTGTAGCCACCAAAAAACAGTTTTTTTTCTGTGTGCCTTTTGAACTGGGCCATCGAAATATTCCAATTTACTTTTGATTTGAATAGTTTATTAATAAAAGCTTGTTTTTAAAAAAATGTTCTCTAAAATGTTTATTTTATTCGTACGTGACTTAAAAATGCCACCATACAATTTTATTTGCACGAAGTAAGTCGGTGGTTTAATGTCGAACGCAAGTTTTTACGCTACGGTTGATCGATTCCGGTTGGTAGGCCTGTTTGCACATATGACAGTCTGAAGAAACCGATTGTATAGGCCTACATCACGGCTGTAGAAAAACAGGTCTGGACACTCGCCTGGATATTTGACCCCCTTGTTGTTTGGCTGTAGTTCACCAAGTTACCGAGAATATTGTGTTTTATTGGCGCTGATGTTACGGCGGTCGGACTAAACTCCGCCCACTTCCTTTCCGCTAAGATAAACAATTTATCAAAACGTATTTTTTATCAGTTTATGAAATACTTTCTTCGCGCACAAATTTAAGAAAAGGCTCCAGCAATCTTCGTTTACTTTATAAATTTAACAATGGAAAAAAGTGGACGGAGTTTGAGTCCGACCGCCCGGAAAACAGTGCCAAAAAGTACGACATTCTCGGTAACTTGACGAACTACAGCCAAACAACAAGGGGTCAAGCAAAATACATTGTTAGATAGGCGAGTGTCCAGACCTGTTCTTCTACGACCGTGGTCTACATTCTGAGATGCCCGTAAATCATGCTTCTAATAACAGTGCCGCATTTTCAAACTTAAAGCAACGTAGAGTTAAGTGAATGTTCTATTCACCAAGTCGATCCGTGTTCGATTCCCTGTTTTGTCGATCGGGTTTCCTCGGAGCTCCTGTTTCCCCTTGCCCCCTCATTCCAGCGTTGCTCAAAACTTCTTATCCTTCTGCAATTATCGTTGACTTGTGTTTCTTTTTTGTATTTCCCTTACGTTGTGGACCGAACTATTTAGGCCCATAACCTTTTATTTCATAGGTCCTGAGACAGAATGTGCTGTTCTCGTAACTGGCAACGATGAAATGAAATATGACTAACGAATAAACTGGTAAAACAGAAAATAAATACTACGCATTCTCTCATAAATTACACCTGACCGACGAGGTAACGTTACACGGGAAAAAAAACGTGTGCTGGGAAATATGACTACAATTATTTCCATGCTATTCTACCCGAGGTAGGGTCAGTGGCGTGCCGTCGAGTGTTCCATGGCATGCGGTGTTAAGGCCGTTACAAAGGGTAAAACACTATTCTATATTGTTTTATATTTGTATGAAACAGTCTTAGTTTTGTAGACGATACTTGGGTATACATTATCGTTTTACAAAAAAAAAAAAAATAGCTCGGAGTTTTTCTATAGTGGCATTCAAAGTTAAAATTTGCATGTTTTTAGTTCATACACCTCCCAAAGTCAACATAATGAAACTTAATTATTCAAAGTCACAGTACATGTTACGAGCTAGTGTTTTAATGACCTAAAAACCCAATACAAAATAGTTTTGTATTTAAAATAATTTCTAAAAATTAGCAAAAAAAAAAAAATTTCAAAATTTCAGAAAATTTTTTAGACGCACAATCATTGTTTTTGGATCGGATTTTATGTACTTAAAGCCCTAGCCAGTGACATGTACTTTCACTGTGAATTATTTAGTTTCATTATGTTGATTGGTTTTCGGGGGTGTATGAACTAAAAACATGCTAATTTATACTTTGAAATGCAATTGTAGGAAAACTGACCGAGCTAAAATTTGTTCGTAAGAGGATAATGTACTCCAAGCAACGTCTGCAAAACTAACAATGTTTCATACAAATACAAAATAATATAAAATTATGATTTTTTTTAACCCTTTGGAACGCCCGTAAACAATGACTCTACACTCTGCTTGCATAGAACTATACCCAACTCCGTGTTGTGTGTGTAACCATTAAGGCTCGGTTTCGGTCGCCATATTGCATTTTATTATTATTATTATTATTATTGTGGAATTCTGAGGAGAAAAATGTTAAATAGGCGACTATACCGGAAACTCTATTTACCTTGAGCAACAATACAAGCAGGGTAATAGAGCTAGTAGTGTATAGTCAGGTCGCAATTTGTCGGGCAAATTATGAATGTCAAAACAATTTGCCACATACAATGCGATGTAATTATAGGTTAACAGATAAATCGCAAGGTCTGTACTTAAGCGAAACGTAATTAGAATTTGAGGTGTAATATCATATTTAACATTTTTCTTCTTAGAATTGCAAAAAAAAAAAAAAAAAAAAAAAAAAAAAAAAAAAAAAAACTAAAAATAATAAAATTCCATATGGCGGCAGAAACCGAGCCTTAAGAGGGCGTGGTACATAATTCAACGCTAAAAGCATTAATCTATAGCTGTAGGTTTCTTGAAGCCAATTTGCGAAAATTAAACAGTAGCAATCCTAGATAATAGTTTTAGACAACGTTTTAAACAAAATTGTTTCCAGAGTCACGAACTTCTGAGGCACAATCTCTGACGCCGGAACCTCGTGCATTTAACTGCGGCGCAAGAGATCACGCGTAACGAATTAGTAATTCTGGATAAATATTTACTCATAAAGTTGGCAAATACTATTATCTAGGATTGTCATTGAGTATTTTATTCATATTGGCTTGGGAAAAAAAACGTAGGAATCAGTTGATGTTCTCAGCGTTTATTTATCTACCACGCACTCTTAAGAGTTAATGGACCTGCCGCGAGAGCCATGCTGTAGTGTGGTACGGAACATGTAAAACTCACTTTCAACTCTGTCCATACGGTTTTAAAAATGTTGTCTTTTAATTAAAATCATGATTACCAAGCTCCTCAAAAGTGCTGTATATGACTTTCCCCCCCCCCCCCTGCTATAACTGAGAAAATATCTACCGTAATCGGGAAACCAAATCATAGACACTTACTTGTATTGGACATTACCTCACACTTTCCACAAATATAGTAACTTGAGTCATCGCTCGAAATCCCGTTGAAAAAGGAATTATACGAGAACGCTGCAGCTAGTTTAGTCCTTCGCGCCTAGAGGCGATGGGGTTTTTGATGAACGTGTTATATTCGACCTATCGCCTTTCCCATTTCCGTGCCTCAAACTTAAAAATAAAGTTCCGATCCACTAGCTCTTAAAGTGGATTCACAACCACACTTAACGTACGAACGAACACACGAACACTACGGATTCACAACAACAATTAAAATAAACATGCGCGGAAATTGTTTGTCATAACAAAATGTTAGTAATAGATGATACGTACTTTATTTTTCGAAGCGAATTAAATAATTTATGATCACAAGACTTTTTTCGATATAAACGAACATTTAAATCACGCCTTACACGTGTGCATGCTGCATTCACGGCCACCTCTTACAGCGCAATTAGAAAGTTTATCAACCCAGTTACGTACGCACTCTACGCGAGGATGTGAATGCTAGCATGCAATCTACGTTTTTCTACTTTACACGTACGTACCCGTGTACGCTACGTGGATGTTGTGAATCCAGCGTTTTTATTGGCAGACACTCATGCCAATAGCGTGTAAGAGACGAAGAGCGAATTATTCAGTAATATTTGCTGATATCCGTAAGCCATCTTCTTTGGGTGTGATCGGTAGGTTCATTAAGGCCACGATCCATTTTCCCCACTGATTTAGCAATAATATTTTTTTTTCTATTTCTAAACGAGAGCGTACATCGCAAAACTGTGCCCCTGTTCTGTTAAAAATTTTCTTTTTTGCTGTGTAGGCTACTCTGATTTTTTTTTCTAGCCAGAAAAGTAATATAGATTTTGCCACTTAGTTCATTGAGAATTTCCTTAACTAGGCCTACGTAATTAGGTAAAATCATAGTGTATTTGCCTTGAAAAAATTAGTTGCCATAAAATATTATCGTAAAAGCAGTAGATATGATGGAACCTTAAGGGTGTTTAAGTGGTGTAAATTCACGTTTTTATATTTTCATAATATCGTGTTAGTTTTGTAGACGGTACTTATTCGTGTGCCGTTTTTTCTTCTTACGAAACAATTTTAGCTCTCATAGTTTCGGTGAGCCAAAGTTAAAATATATATTTTCCACTGTCATGCAAATAGTACAACCAATTGACGTAATGAATCGAAATAATACGCAGTGAATTAACATGCCATGGTGTACGTACACTGTAAAAATACTTCCTAAAAGGTTTAGGAAGTAATTAACCTAAACACAGTATGGGACAGTTACTATATACTTCCGCCTTGTAAATATGCAAACTTTTACACTTGTTACAATACAAGTCTGGTAACTTTAGTATACATTTGACTGTTTTATAAAAAAGTTTAGGATTGCTTTACCATGGATGTCAGGGAAACACGTCTACCATACCTACTTTCTTAGTGCTCTTATACGAAAGTGTGACAAATTTACAATGCATTTTTTAGAGTGTAATATAACATTTATAATGCCCCTAAGTCATATTTTGAATCTGTAAAAAAAATCGCAAAAGTACAGGAAATAATTACCAATACAATTTTTTTTTAAAATTTTTAAGTACAGAAGTTGTTCACTACGTTGCCTTTTCTTATATCTACACAATGGAATAGTGTTGTAAAAACCCAGTATTTACGAACACACTGTGCTATGCATTTTCTACGCGTGGTAGGCTGCTCTCTTACAGTCTATGCCAATGCCACTTAAGAGCGCGTTCACCTCAGTTTTCAACGTCTTTTTTAATTTTTATATTTGTACCAGATATTGTTTTCTTATCGTAGACATAAATTGTGATTAAATCTTCCTCTTAGGAAATTTTTGTATCTCTCGTAGTTTGTGCGTAATGAGTCGTAAATGTCAAAATTTGCACTTTACGGTTTTATGTACGTCACTAAAACCAACTGACGGACTAAACCGAGGGAAAAAAAAAAAAAAAAAAAAACATAAAAATGTTGAATTTCGAAATCAACCAAGAAAATTTTCAGTTTAAGTGTGCAGAATGATGCAGTTTAAGCAGTTTTTGTAGCTAAACGTTGAATATAACACTTAATTTTAATTTTCGCTGGGGGGGGGGGATATATGCCGACATCCCCCGCCCCCGCTTTGGCTACAACCCTGGTCTGACTTGCAGTAGAATCCTTAGTGACATGAGAATTGCGACCCGCAGCGTGCCGTGCGTACTTCTCGACGACTGCCCCGGGGATGTCGATGGCTGCCTGTCTCTCTTCGCTTGCCCGCGTCCCTAGTCGACATGTCGCGTGGGAGGAGGGTTAGTCAACCCCTAACACACTCCCCCCAGTCGGTTCTCTCCCGCCCTTCTCCCTGGGGAGTGTGAACACGTGTCACTGCATCGGGCATCCCGTGGGTCAAGTCACCCTTGCTTGTCAACTCCTGTAGTGCAGGCGGTTCGCGGTCAAGTCTGCACTTTCGAAGCCCTGGGGGCCGATTAACGGTGTACAAGTGATATAGAATCATAATTTTATATATTCACAAGTCGACTTGTTTTTCAAATTAGTTTTTTTTCGTACAAATACTATCTGGCCGACTGCGGCTTTGCCCGCGTGAAATTATGTAATGTAAACAGTAACTCTGGATAGAATATGTGATGAAGGCATTTAACAGCTAGAGTACTCAATAACAGTGAACTATAAATTGTCTTAACTCAGTGTAAAGAGCGCGCGCAATATGCTCGTATGATGTCATAGCAATTCCTATCGCAAAGCCTTGCACGGGATACGAACCCGTAAATCCACCTCTCCCACACTACAAACTTTATACAATACCTGAGTGAATGCTTAAAGGCAGGCCGTGATAGTTATTTCGTATTCACAGGCTACAGTCCAAAGAGGTTTTATTTATGAGTAGATTGGCAAAAAGAAACAACTGTTAAATTATTTCTCCATGATCATTCTCTTTTTTCGGGAGACGGTAACATTTTACTGCTTTTCACATCCTTAATTTTCGAATACTGTATCAAAAAATCATCTCGATATCTCAACGAGTATAAGCGGTACAGATGATTATTTGAAAACAAATTAAATTTTGTATCAGCTTTCAAGGACGAATTTCGATAAATCCTGAAATTTCTTTATTTGATATTTACGTAATATTTATTTTTAAGCAAAAGACATGTCAATATTTCCACTGGCTTAGAATATAAGTGGAATTAATTAAAAACACGTTTTATTCTTTTAAGAGCTTTCAAGGACGAATTTCGAAAAAAATATTTACTTAAGCATCATTTTAAACAAAAATATCACCTCACTATCTGAAATGGTTGGGGAGAAATCACTGATTGATGAAAAACACATTTTACGGCTTTGCACCCCGTTAATTTTCCAATTTCGTCAAATAGAAAAATTTTAAAAATATGCATTCCTTTGGGCAATATTATGAAGTCAAAACATTTATAATAGCTTTCCCGGTTAATGAGGGATCAGGGACTCTTTGAAAACACATTTCACTCCTTTCCACCCCCTTAATTGTCGAATTTCGAAAAATCCATTCTTAGTGGGTGCCTACGGGCCAAGGGGAAGCTTCCCTCAAAATGTCATGCTTCTAGGTCCAGCGGTTTGGGCTGTGCGTTAATGAGTGAGTGAGTGAGTGAGTATGTCAGGACACTTCATTTTATATATGTATTAAGATTAAACACTGTTAGTTTTTTTAGACGGTACTTGAGTACAGTTTTCTCTCAATGTTTCGTCCGCGTTAAAGTTTGCATGTTACGTTGCGTATATGTTTTATTTATTTATTTTTGCAGAAACCTTCGCGGATGTACGCACAGCTCACCAAAGTTTCATCACAGTCGGATGGATAATTTAGAAACGCATACGTTACAGACAGACATTCGTTTGTATATATGACTAGCAATACCCGGCAGGCGTTGTTCTGCCGTTACTAGACAAGACACTATGAACCCACTTACACGCCTACTTCTAACGTAATGGAAATCGCTAAGATATTCTTCGTGTTCAAATATTTATGTGTACCAATTTTCATGGGGATCGGTTTTAACGGCGTGGAAGTGCATGCGCTGCACCGTCATCCTACTGGCGAGTTAGTGAGCAACAGTAAAATGGGTAGGACAAAACCTTCTCCATGACAAAATACACATACTTGCCAAGTTTCATGGTGATCGGTCAAACTGTGTCGCAGTTGTTCATCTCATACATACATACTTGTATACATACATACATACATACTTGCATATATACATAGGTACATACGTACATATATACATACTTATATACATACGTACATACTTAGATACATACATATATAGTTACATACATAGAGAGGACACGGAAATTGAGCAACTTTAATTTTTTTTTAAATATACTTTGTACTTTGCTAAGTTAGGTAAGATTTCCTTTCATCTAAAGTAATTTTACTGTTCGCATTACGAAATTTTCCTTGTACACTTGTCAAGTACATTTTTTCTTACGTGCAAGTAAGTGTTATTTGCTTTCCTAAGATGTAAGGAAATCACCTAAAATTATCAAGTTATTTTAACGTGCAGGACCACCCACTTATAAATTTATACAAATGTAATTGCCTTTAGGATTAAGGACCCTAAATTCATGCAGACTGATTTCAGTTTTAGGTATTTTCTGACAGGCATTTCGGTGTTGGAAATAATTTTTTTATTAAATAAAATCCGTTTATATGTTACCCATAATCAACATTCGTATTTATAATTTTTTTTTCAGAAATTAACTTTTTAAGTATCTCACGTGTAATTATTATTTATTTATTTATTTTGTTATATGAATCTTCATGCAGAATTCAGTGGAGGCAGTGCGCTGTTACGCTGAAATTTGCCTTGTTTTAGTCAAATTATGTATTTTGCCTCTTCAATGTGAAACTGATACAAGTTTTGTTACGGACAGTGACACGATATTGTAGTTTTGACACACATACTGAATCACTTCATCATCACACTTTATTTGTACGCAGTATCGCCACTTGTGACTGTCGAGTACTTATAAGCGACGACACACTAGCCGGATTAATCAACAACGCCCGTGAGCTGCTAGAATTCATTAATTCCTTTCGAATCAGTTGAAAGATGTTATCTTCCGGCGGCCGGCACTGTGCTGTTTGTCAGATCAATACAGTGGTGGATAGCGGAAGAGGGGTGAGGGGGTGTATTTCATATCAGAACAGCATCGCACTTCTCTCCTCTCCCTTTATCATACCACCCCTCTGCCTCTTTACCATCGCCCTCTGGTTCGGCTGTGGGTGGGGAAAAAACGCGAAGAGGGAAAACAAGCTGTTAAAATCCTCCCGCGTTTCGTTCTGTGATGTCCGTCCACCCTTTCGGGGTTTATATCCAGGCCAAGTTCTAGAAAAACCTCTTCCGTAAATCATACGACGCTGCAATGAACAGATTCGTAATGCTCTCATTCGCATACGTTATTTTGACATTAATTCTAAAGATAATTTTCTGAACTGTTGCATTCTGACAGAGGAGCAAAAATGTAACTTAGCCAAACCTCTAAAGCCTACAAGCATGGTACAGGCTGTGTCCACTGTAAAAAAGGCACTATTTGAGATCTGGCATTGTCAAGAATAAAAAAAAAAATATTGAACCATAATAACACATACATATTTACACAGTTAAAAACATTTGCAAACAGAATACATATTTCGAACAAATTTGGCCAATTTCGCTGCATTTTCCGAGGCTTAGTGCAGGTCATTCTCTGTTCAGGAGATTGGACACAGTCGACACTGGATAATGTGTTTGACAGTCTGAACTATTCCACAGTCACACTTGACATCCTCGGTGTAGGAGACTGGACACAGTCGACACTGGAGCATGTGTTTGACAGTCTGAACTACTCCACAGTCACACTTGACATCCTCGGTGTAGGAGACTGGACACAGTCAACACTGGAGCATGTGTTTGACAGTCTGAACTAGCCCACAGTCACACTTGACATCCTCGGTGTAGGAGACTGGACACAGTCGACACTGGAGCA